>CM040765.1:20628357-20800857 GCA_022829145.1 Albula goreensis
AGTGTGTGGATGGGCCCCACAGTCTGCATCCTGTTAAGGCACTGCTCCAGTGTGTGGATGGGCCCCACAGTCTGCATCCTGTTAAGGCACTGCTCCAGTGTGTGGATGGGCCCCACAGTCTGCATCCTGTTAAGGCACTGCTCCAGTGTGTGGATGGGCCCCACAGTCTGCATCCTGTTAAGGCACTGCCCAGTGTGTGGATGGGCCCCACTCTGCATCCTGTTAACTGTGTTAAGGCCAGTGTGTGGATGGGCCCCACAGTCTGCATCCTGTTAAGGCACTGCTCCAGTGTGTGGATGGGCCCCACAGTCTGCATCCTGTTATGGGCCCCAGGCACTGCTCCAGTGTGTGGATGGGCCCCAGTGTGTGGATGGTCTGCATCCAGGTAAGACACTATTCCAGTGTGTGGATGGGCCCCACAGTCTGCATCCTGTTAAGGCACTGTTCCAGTGTGTGGATGGGCCCCACGGTCTGCATCCTGTTAAGGCACTGTTCCAGTGTGTGGATGGGCCCCACAGTCTGCATCCTGTTAAGGCACTGCTCCAGTGTGTGGATGGGCCCCACACTCTGCATCCTGTTAAGGCACTGCTCCAGTGTGTGGATGGGCCCCACAGTCTGAATCCTGTTAAGGCACTGTTCCAGTGTGTGGATGGGCCCCACAGGGACACATATGGATTCCCAATATTTCATTTTTCTTTCCTGAAACACACGATCTGAACATGCTCATCTCCTGCCTGCAGGGGTCTCGGTAATCGCTCGTTTCTCTACATTTTCTTGTTCTCTTTAATTGTTCGGTTAATTGCACTTGTTCCCCCTAAAACCAACATGCATTGCAATTAACCTGGACTCATCACGTGTGAAACCAACCCGCCAGTCAAACTCCTTATTTCCTGTGTATAATCCTCTGTACCACAAAAGCTCACAACTTCCTGCGCTTTCTCATTCCTACCATTACCCACAGGCCCCCACAGCCAGTATGTGGGTAAAGGGGTCTAATAATATATTTATAAATGTAGGCATTTAGCACAGAGCATGTAGGCACCCTTGTACAAAGCAACTCACATTGCTTGCCCTTTATCACACTATTCATTTACACAGCTGGACTCTCAGCCATTCAGGTGACTTACTTTGCCCAAGGTTGCAACAGCAGTGACCTACAAGGGAATAAAACCTGCACAAGCAGAGCACTCTGCTGTACTGCTCTGCCACCCTCATCTCTTGATTGGGAATGTTCCGCTATGTGTCTGGGAGCGAACATGCCACTAACATCTTCTGTTAATGTTATAGACACGGACCATCTTTAGTCTGGAATGGGACCATTTCTCGGCATCAAGTCCAGCTTCCTAAAATCACAATGGTACTTTGTGTGCCACAGGGATATTGAAGACATGGGAAAGGAGTGTGTATGTCCAGAGGAATCCATGGATAATATATGGATTAATCTGGATTAATATTTGTGATATTATAGTGCATTTTGGCAAAATGATAAATGTGCTTTAGAAGTGGCCTTCAACTAAAAACTACTGTTCAGTCAAGGTGCTCATGAATATTGGCTATTTTTCACCCGGTGAGAGGGCTGCAGTGCTGCTGTCCAATCAGATGACAGAGGGCATAGATCCCGGCGCCTGAGGTGGGAGCGCGACACAGACGGCGGAAGCTGAAGTGACATTTCTGACTGTTTCAGAGCCTTTCTCAAGGCTGGCCCGAGGGTTCTACACACAGAGCTGGCATTGACCTCTGACCCCGTCATCTCCAGTCTGCCAGCCGGCTGCTATCGATTGACCCAGGTACATAGACCTAATGGGAGACTGTCATGTGAGAGACAGTGCCTGCGGAACAAAGGGCGATGATGTCACAACTGGCGGTGCCTCTCCATTGCATTAACATTCCAGACTGCCTGGAGACTGCTTAGAGATGTCTGACTGTGATGTCACAGAGGCAGCTGATGTCACAATCAGAGCAAACCCCCCCCGCTCACAGGTAGAAATGACTTCTAAATGGAATTAAGTCTAGACCAAATCATAAATAAAGATTTAGAAAGCCAAAATAGAAGTCTTGTTTCAGCGAGTAGAGAACATAGAGTGCCTCTCCCTTTGACACATGGAAGTACACATGGGCATACACACACATTAATGTAAATACAATATAAAGGATAACCCAATAAAACTTGAGAGTTCATTTCCATTGTGGGCCCTACCCATGGCGATACCAACCAAAGTCGCACATGAAATGTCCTCCTCTAACTCACGTCTGCGTGAGCTCTGCTTGTGGATACCAGTGTGAAAAGCAGAGGCGGGTGACATCCCGCGTTTCAGAGGACAGTGCGTGTACGTCTGGTCTGCGCTCTCCCAAATTCAGAGGTGACAGCAACCAGCGCAGCTTGTGAATACGACCAGGGTTTCCAAAAAGGGGTATTAAATATTAAAGGATTTTTTTAAAATATAAATGTGTTTTCCAGCATTATGTTTTGAGGTACAGAGCGACCCTGCGGTTGTTGTTACTGAGATAACATTCAGCGCGAGGCATTCATTGCGGATGCTGCCGCTGCCGGAGGTCTGCTTGGCAGGGCTCAGCGCTGCTCTGCACTCAGGCCAGCCAGCAGGCTGCTCCTGTCCCAGCCCCCCAGATCCTGCATAACCCACACCAAACCCACACATTAATGATGGAGAGAGAGGGCCCAGGTGTCACCAGCACACACCAGCTCTTACATATGCACCCAAAACACACACAGACTCACACACATGCATGCAGATACACACGCACACACACACACGCACATACACACACACACATGCATGCAGACACACACACACGCATGCACACAGACACACACACGCACACACACACGCACACACAAGCACACACACACACACACACACAAGTGCACACACACACACACACACACAAACATCAGGAACAGTCTGCATCTTTCTGTGCTGTACATGAAGTCATAGTGGGAACAGCATGAGAGAGAGAGTTAAGCCCGTCTCTCCTGTCCAGCATCCTGCTCGCCCCCCCCCCCAGGGGGAAACAAAAATCCTGAATGAGCCGATTGGATTATCCCTGAAAGGACCTGTTAGCTCTTTGCCTCGTTTCCCAACCATAAAGGGAACATTCCATCTGAACACTGCCATGCTGTTCAGTACTTTTAGAAATTGTAGGTAAAGTAAGTAACATAATTGAAAAACACACACACACACACACACACACACACCACTGGTGGCTTGTGAGCTAGAAATAAAGCAAGTTTAAATCTAACGGAGTGGCCGTGGTCTGTTTGTATTTATTGACAAGCTTAACCGGTTATTTGACAGGTAAGCATTCACACAGAGTGTTCTCCCTCCTCTGTGGGAATGATAAGGTGAATCTTAAGTTCACCCTCTAAACGAAGCCTCACACACAAACATCAGTTCACTGAAAAGTTTGGTGCTTTTCAAGGGCATTAAACTCCTGGACCAGCTCAGATCAGATGAAAACATATTTTTATATTCAGTATTCTTTCAACATTCCTTTGGCAAACAAAGACACTATTTACATAGTGGAGGTGGTCTGAAAAAAACGCAGAGCAATTCAGTACTATAAAGAAAAATGCAGTCTAAAAACAACTGAGAAATGACACCTGTTGACACTAATCGTTCAGCTAGTCATTTCACTGATTGATAATCAAGGCAAGTAAACATAAACAGATTGATTGTAATTATCAATTTCAAGGTGTGGAACCCAATCAAGGACCAAGGAGAGACAACGACACATGGAGATCTCATTTCCCACTGGCACGTCTCTCTCTGAACCACTGAGGCAGAGTACTGTGGACAAACAGCCAGCACTTCTCAGGACAAAGAGTACCGGAGACAGGAGCAGAGGGGTGGAGCCAGAGAAACAACACGTCTTTCACTGCTGCTGTATTTACAGTTACTGTTGTCCGTAGGAGTGTTTCTGCCCATTGCATTCACTGAGGATGCCGAGCTATGGACGCCGTGGCTGTCATGCCTGTGACGTCACAGCTGTTCCTGTTAACTTAGTCTTCCCTCTGGGCCCTACAGAATAATGGGGACACTCTGCTGTCGGTGGTGGCGTCCCTTTGTTGACTCACTGTGGTCATTAAAGGGTGGGTGTTAAACCAGGTGTCACAGTCAAACTACCACAAAAACCTGCTCTCCAAATTCAGCCACTCAGTCTTACTCATCTGTTCACCTACTCATTGCCTAAAAAAAACCCAGCTGACCTGCCAGATTAGATAAAAGGTCGAATAGAATTTCTTTGCACTGGAGTTGAGTTTGGGGAATGTGCTTCATTGCTGATACTGTCACTCTTACTTTTGCTGCTGTTATTGTTGCAGTAGCTGTCATCATTATGGAGAGCACACACTGTGGACCAGCCCAGTCCTCAGCACACTGCTGCAGTAGGATGCTTAATACAAATTCAAAATGTCTGAGCCAGGCAGCGCTCTATGTGGATATGTGATATTATGGGGGATCATTTTTTCTGGAGGATGAAATACACACTGTTGTGTGTCACATTGCAATATGGTCTTACAGATGCATTACAGTTGTCTTCAGTTGCAGCTTATTGCCTGTCCTGTCCTGGGTTTCCATCCCCTTTCTGTTGCTCAGGGAGGGTAAATATAGTTCATATACTGCCTTGTGGCAGGAACAGGTCGCTACACGCTGCCCGGCCCCGGTTGAGTTTCCAATCACTGATCCCCGGAGTGACAAGAGTTATCTTAGGAGGTCATGACTCTCTGCCTACATCACCAGGAAGAGCAGAACTAAAGCAACGTGGAACACTAAATCTTCTCTGGAACACCCTGGACTAAAAGCTCTGGAACACCCTGGACTAAAAGCTCTGGAACACCCTGGACTAAAAGCTCTGGAACACCCTGGACTACGGCTGCTCAGAATGCTCAGGACTAAAGCTCTGTAACACTGAGTAAAAGAGCTTCTCTAAAACAAGAACACAGTTTTCATTTTTGCAAAAAAAAAGGACCAGTGTTGCTGCAGACTTTTTCTATAGCTCTGAACAGCAACTACAGCTTCTGTTAGATTAGATAAATGTATCCATGGATTGTTATGACAGTAAAATAAATCCAGTGACCATTAAAAGTATTGTATTTCAAACATGCCTCTGAGCACCTGCACCCCCACACACACACACACACCCAATACTCGGGTCAGATCACACACTCCATCAGCTCTCAAAGTTGGCAGCCATGCAGCAAAAACTGCAACAGCTGAGAGGAATGAGCAGGTAGGTAACAAATGAGTAGGTAAGACATGTGACAGGCTTGAGTCAGCTCTAGCGGTATGATGCTCTTGAATAAAATAACGGGGAGGGGAGAATAACTGGAGACAGAAGCAGGGGAGAGGAAGAAAACATAACTGCAGGTTTAGATTAAAAAAATAATGTAAAACTATTGTTTAAGGTAAGTGTAAGATAATCTTGCAGTATGAAGGAGAGAGAAATATAATTTTAAATAGTCTTTAAAAATGTGGCATATTGGTTTATAAAATATACTCCAGACAGGAAACAAAATACATCAAAATAATATATATTGTCATATTTCTATACACTGTTACTGCAAACTACAGATATTATTATATATTCACAAAAAGTCCATATTTTGTACAATATACAGCGCGGTACTGAATTTCCAAATGGGTTGCCCAAATTTCACACGGTGTGTTAGGCACCTGAGAAAGGGTGCTGTTATGGAGAGCAGAGAGGCCTGTAATGGGCATTAAGTAGGAGAGAAGCACACTCAAATGTGCGCTCCTGGCACAGAAACGCAACAAGCACATGTTCCCTTATTCGCTGTCGTGAAACTGAAAACGCAGGGGCCTCACATCCAAAAATGTGAAAGGTGCAGGTGGCTAGCAAATCACGATTTAGGAAAAAAAGCCAAAAAAACAAATACAGGCTGGTATGTTTCTGAGGCATATTTGTAAAAAGGCACTGTACGACAAACGTGTAACATTCACGCATCTGTGAGACGCCGTTATCAGGGCGCAAGCGGTGTGTTCATCGGGGTGTGATATTCGTTCATCACAAACCTTCTGTTTTACACCTGGATGAGTCCTGTGCACCCGGAAAGATGCCCGCTGTCATAACGGGGCCATTAGCGAGAACAAAGGCGGTCTTCTGTATCGACAAAGACGCGGCACAGCGAGGTGGCAGTCATTGTGCTCTCAGAGAAGCGTGTGTCAGGGAGAAATGGAATGGATGAGCGAAAGCAGCAGAGTAAGACTCAGGTGATTATGTCCTGTTTAGCTGTGCCAAGAGAGACGTGCTGCGACAAACTGCTCCCTGTGCAACCTTCTAAACAGACACAGGTGTGTGTGGGCACACTCACACTCACATACACACTCACATACACACACACACATACAAATGCATGTGCACTGCACATGCACATTCATACTCACACATACACACGCTTACACCTCAAATAGACACATGCATACCCACATGTGCACATTTCACACATACACATAAACATGCATATTTTTACATGGACCCACCCACGCAGGTGCACATGTGCATAGACACACATATACACGCATGTTCACAAACACACACACACACACACACACACACACACACATACACGCACAACCAAAACCCCAAAAACAGTTGTCACAAAGCGGCATCGCAAAGGCACAGCGATGTGTGTGGCATGCGTTCAAAGAGACGCCCCAAACCCATTCATGCCATCAGAGCGCCCGCCGGAGGAGGGGCTCCTCCTTTCAACAGTCGCTTTGAAGCCCACAATGGTCCGCCGAACCCCAGGAACATGAAAGAGCCCCAAATTAATGCATTCATTTGAAGTCAACACCAGGCGGCCTGTTTCAATAACCTTTGCTGGGGTTAGCTGTGAGTATCTGCTGCTTTTTCCCCCATTTCATATCATTTTTTATAACGTGAACCCCTCTGCACAAAGATAAAACAGGATGTAAAAAAACAAGAAGAAGGAGTAACACAGTCCAGCATACAGAGACAAGACCTAACTGAAGAAACTCCGGTCATTGGACAGGGCAGTTGTTGGACACAAAGCGACCCGATTTGTGTCCAACAGGAAGTAGATCCAGCAACAGGAAATGGCGGTGAGAGAGGGATGGATGGATGGATGGTGTGCCCATGTTATATATCCACAAACTTAAATCTTGAATCCGAGGATGTTGTGTGTGACGCCAGCCAAACAAAACACAATGTTTCAGGAGCGCTGTGCAAATGACCAAAAAGACCGCACCCATTCTCCATTTCAGTCCTAATTTTGAATGCTCAAACATATTCACCAGCTGCACTCACTGTAATGTTGAGTAATCCACAGCGCCTTACACAGCTTATATCTCTCACACACAATCTGTTTATACAGCCGCATACTTTCTGAAACGAAAGTAAAGGTGAAGGACATCCTGCTGTACTGCCCACCCAAACTGTTACGCAGATGCTGCACAAACCAGGGGTATAACCTACATAATAACTGACAATTATAATGTTACGCATAAACAGACTGGTGGCTAATAAGTCAGTAGCTTCGTGATTGGCAATAAATTAACTTATCACGACATTCTAGTGATTCAGTTTATGGAGAATTACACAGTTGTTGGCAAAAACCAATAGATTAATTTTAAAATGCCCTGGTGACCTGGTATGTGCGAGCTGAGGCTGAAATCCAGATAAACTCCAGAACTTTCCAGGGGATTCTGAGAGCTTAATGCCCGTCTTTCCCTTGGAGAGGCTGAGTCAGTGCTTGCCTCACCGATGTGGACCTCCAGCCGTAGCCAGTAATGGTTCAGCGGAGACCCAAACGCCCAATCGCAGGACCACATCTGCACCACAAAAATCTGCCTCTGCTCTGTGAGCCACCAGAAGGCTCCTGGTGTTGGTGTTAGCAGCTGTCACTCATCTCAGCCACGTGACCATGACCGGTCAATAGCTAGCCAGGACTGAAACGGTTACTGAGTGCCGTTCAGAACACCCCCGCCCCTCCACGACCTTGTCCTCCGTTAATTAAAGAAGATTGACTGCTGCTCCAAAAACAGGTTCGTGCGGCTGGGTAAAGGAAGCACTCCCCTGGGAAGGCTGGATCGATACGGCCCAGTGCTGGCCTCTCCTCTCCAACACCTGAGAGCTCCGGTGCCCAAAAAGCCCCAGCCCCGACAATGCACTTCATACGCAAGCACTGTCACTGATATCCACCACCTCAACATAACTCAACCTACTGTATTCACGTATGGAATCAGCACAGGGGTTTAGCTGCCCCTCTTGCCGCCTGTCCCGTTTCAGGTCTGCGACAGGAGGGTCTGCTGCCCTTGCCGTCGCTGTGCGCAGCATGATGCACGGTATCGATCCGGTGGTTCGCCGGCGTGGAAGGGCAGATTTATCCTCCTGTTAGCGGCTCCTGATGGCTGACTGGGGCAGAGTAAAGGTCTGCTGCTGCCCTCGGGGAAAGAACTGTGTCAGCACCACCACCCCCTCCCCTAACCTGGCACGTACCAGGGGCCAAAATGGGGTCCAGGGGCCCAACAGTTTTATTTCTCTGTATTTTTTTTTTTTTTTTTTTGGGGGGGGGGGGGGGGGGGGTTCATTAAAGCCTGTTAGGGCAGCAAATGCCTCTGATAAGGGCATTAAGAGGCAATAAGTAAATTAAAGATTAAAAAGTTAAATACATGTTTTGGGCACCACGGTTTTGTTGTGCCTCTCTGATTGACTCTGATTGACTGCTACTGGCTACCAAGTAACACCAAATTTAAATGTTTAAAAACCAGAACATGATCACAAGATATTTGAGTGTAGTTAGTTTCCATGGGAAACCGAGACACCTCTGACACTAAGCCAAAGTAAATTTAATTTAAAACAGCAATTATGCACAACTGTGATTTTATTCCTGACATTTCAGTTTCTCTCTCTCTCTCTTCAATTACAATTATGTAATGTCACAGTGATTCAACAACATTGTACCAGATAAAAAATAAATAAAAGTAGCTCCACGATCAGCAACAAATGTACATTTTTTTCTCTTCTTCAGTTACAGTTACGTAATGTCAAAGTGAAAAAAAAAAATACAGCAAAGTGAATCACAAAACATTATCAGGTGCTACTCCTTACACAAACCCTTTGCTCAGCATAACAGATCTATGTCTAACCAATGCAGAACTTGACCGTTACTGCAACGATCTTGTCCACTGGCTGTCACCCAAAATGGGCCATCTGGGACACCATATTCTTTCCTTGGTCATTACCCCCCACCCACCGCCCCCACTCCATCACACGCCCCCACTCCCTCACTTCGAATGGGGGAGGGAATATCTTTCATACTTCTGTATTTAAATAATGAGGGAGCTGAAAGTGGTGATTCAGCAGCAATTAGTTTAACAATGGAATTCTGACAAAAGAATGGCTAATCACACACACACACACACACATGCACCAACCACATAGTTCAGTGACCATGTTCAGATTTAGCAGCATTAAACACAGACACTAAGACACAGACACCACCGTTAATTCCAAATATAAGCAGTCCACAAATCTGCAGGATCCCCAGATGGCCAGTAGAGGTCACTGGAGAGTAAGGAGACTGACGAGTTTAACTGCTTTACCCTGGATTTTTCCCCAGCCAGGCTGAGCCAGTCGTGGTAAGCCAGCTCAATTGCCCAGTTTAAGTTGCTGATTCACTCTCAAAGGCCTACATGGGCTACTGATTGAAGACAAACAACAGACACCTACAAGCACTGCCCCACTCCATGGCTGGAGGTTGAGATCCATGCTATAGATTTAGCTTTTTGTCCAGTGCAAGATCATTATTACATTTACTAATATATTACCAAATCATTCAGCACGCTGGCAGGGCACCAGGGCAGCACTGCTCCACTTTTTTTTTTTTTTTTTAGTTTTGTTTGGCTTTAGATCTCTCCTCTGGAGCAAAGCCAGGGGCCATCAGCTGTCCCCTGATGCCACAGCAGATACTGAGATACACAGCGCTCCCAGATAAAGCTCCTGTTTATTGGCTAAATACAGCAGTACTGACAGGACCTGCCTCAGCAGAACACAGGAAAAAACACTTCCTAAATAAAAGAGTAATAAACTGCCCTCTCCAGCACAGACCATCCTGGAGGTACTCTTTAATATACTACTAATAATAATAATACTATCAACCTATGTCATTTGGAGCTGTTTTACATCACAGTGTTCATTCACAATATAAACCACACATCTTATTGTGCATAACTCACTACCAATATGTCATATACATTTGGAAACTAAGTCCATGGCTCGCACCTCCTGAGCTGGTGGGGGCGGCTAGCTGCATGAGGCTAGGCAGTCTGATTAAGTTCAGATGGAGCATGCAGCCATAGACTAAGATATGGTCTTGTCAAGCACAAGGGGGCAGGTGTGGGAATTACATTTTGTACTTGGTATTTGCATACTTGCAGCTCCTAATCCATTTATGACAGACAATATTGTGGCTGTTCTTGCTAAGCGCACAAAACTTCAGTGCTGAACTTCACAGCCCAAGCCTCTTTCAGCTGGGACTTCACCACACCCTTCTCTCCTCATCGCTTTCTCCCACCCACAACTCAATATTCACTGATTTATTTGCTTATTGGTTTCCAGAACGGGCATTATTTAGTCCATAAATTCCACCCAGGGTCATGTGGAGTGCCCCTCCGGAGGGAGACCCAGCATTCCCGTAAATCGAGAGATCAGAAGCACGGTATATCACAGGCAAACACTGCCCTACCAAATAACGGCCATATAACACGGCCTGGCGAACAGGAACATCCGTTCCTTTCACTCTTCATTACGGTGTTTTACACTCCTACAAAAACAAGGCTGTCTGAGGGACCACAGTCTGTCCAACTAGGGTTTTCCTTTGATACTGATATCAGCAAAAGTCATTTTCCAAAAAAGTTCAAAAGGTTCTCCTTAGTTACTCATATCTCCAAAATGTTCTGAGAAGAACTTTATTCTGAGGGTTCTACAAAGAACCCTTTAGAGATATCAACATCTGTTTGGAATTTTTATAGGTTGTCCCAGGGAAACAAACAAAGAACCGTTTAGTCCTCCAGACGGAATCTTTCTTGAACTGAATCAATGCATTCCAGTCCCTGTGAGTTCTACCTTTGAGTTCCACCACACAACATGGCACTATGCTCTGACGGTGTCAGGTTTGTGCAGCCGTGCTGAGCAGTAGAGGAATGGGGTGAGCAGCAAAGGTAGCTGTGAAATGCGGATGCAGGATTCCTGCCTGGGAAAGAGTCTTGTCTGGGGCTACAGCGACGCGCTGACCTTGCACGCCATCTCATTACCGCTTCACAGAGGGCCCTTCAGCTCAGGGTTTTAATCAGATTTTTACAGCAGCTTTTTCTTTGGTTTTTGGTTTTTTTTTTTTTTTTAATGACTATTATTACTGACTCTGTTCACTCGTAGAAAGAGGAGTGCTTTCTGCACCTTTAAAAGTTCTTCATTTGCCCTGCTGGGGAACCCTGAAAGGTTCATCTTAGATACAGATATAAAGGGGTTCTTTATATAACCCTCAGAATAAGGTTCTACAGAGAACCTGTGAGTGAAATCCATGTCAATGAACATTGAGTCCGCTAAGGGTTCCCCCAGCAGGACAGGTGAAGAACCCTTTAGAAACTTTTTTTTCCCTAAGAGTGTAATGTCCTAACTCATACCTTCTTCTTTGGAATTTCATTATAAAGTCAAAACTGTCTTTGCTACATTCTCGTAAACTTATTTTTGTGTTATTAAACTCAACCCAAGCACATGAGGTTCTGCAGAATCATAACAGTCACATTATTAGTTGCAGTATTAATTTAATCCACGGCGCAGTTCCATCTGCAAAACCAGGCAAAACCATCTGTGAAATCCGGCAGCTCCTGAAGAGCTGGTGAATACACAGGTTTGTGCTTCTACCTCTTATGCCTGGCTAATTTAGCTCATTAGCCGTTCCTACCATTGGTAGTTTACTAGCAGATAAGAACCGCAGTGAAGCTTTTGAAATAATGGGGTCAAAAGCAGTCTTCAGCCATTGCACATGAGCCCAATATGGCAGATCATATAAATGACTGGCCTGTGTAAGTAATCAGGGTAGACCTCTTGTCACCCACCACATGTACTATCCTAATATAACAGTGCGGGACTTCCCAACGCCTCATAATCCCACTGCACAAAGGCCAGGCCCTGTTACACTGAGAGCGTGTCCCCTCCCCGGACCCACCCCCACCCCCACCCCCACCCCCCCCTTCTTCCCATACTCGAGTCCTGGTTCCAGCAATCTATAATGTCCATGTTTGCTTCAGGGCAATGTTTACATGAGTTGGTAAAGAGAGAAATCCTCAAGCCAGTTGGAAATTATACTTCAAAAGCATAAAAGGATGGGGGGGGCACTCCATCGTTCCGTCCAATGCACATAATGCGCTCATGCATTCCAGGCCCTGACCCCCCATTCCCTCCTCCTCCTCCACCTTTCAGCCCGAGGTGGCTCCAAATGGACCTTTTTCTCCGCTCTCTATTGTGCGTTTGTGTGTGTGCATGCGTGTGTGTGTGCGTTTGCGAGAGCGTGTGTGTTTTTCTTTTTCAGTACTCACCCGGTTAGGACGACCACAAAGTCCATTACATTCCAGCCGTTCCGTAGGTAGGAGCCTTTGTGAAAGGCAAAGCCCAGGGCGATGATCTTTATGCCGGCCTCGAAACAAAATATTCCAATAAAATACGGCTCTGTGTCGTCCTGTCAGGAGAGGGAGAGGCAGAGAGAGAGAGAGGAGGGATGAGGTTTTTTTTTTTTTTTTTTTAGAAAAAAAGAGTGAAATAAATGAACCTTTAATGGAGAGAGAGGAAAAAAAGGAGAGGGAGATGAAGATATGGAAAGAGAGAGGGAGTATGGAGGACAGAAAAAGAGAGAGAGGAGGGAGACATAAAGACAGAATAGCAAAATAGAGGGAGAGAGAGAAAGTGACAGAGAGAGCGGTAAAGATGGATAGCATTTTCTTTTCACTCAGATACAGCTCACACAGGTTGGATTGAGGAACACAGTGCAAAAGGGAGAATGTGCACACTACAGTCAAACCCCATTAAGAATCTGACCAGTCAAAGTATTGTTTTTAAGTACTTTAAATGATCTATGTACAGTACCAGATTACAGAGCAACTGTATAAAATATCTACGAGTTACTACTCACTGTACCTTCAATTTCATCAAGTTATTACAAAAACTCTCCCTGCCATAGAGTCTTTCTACTTCCGCTTTCGTTCTTTCTACCTCTAATTTCATGAATGACAGATGACAGAAAGAGTTTGTGTTGGTGTTTTGGGATAATATATAAACCTACAAACAAAAAGTGCACCCACGGTGTTCCATTCGACCTCAAAGTTTCTTTGTATCAGTGTGACACGGGGGCTTTGTGGAAACACACATCGTGTTTGCATGACCCATATTTCATAAAGTAAATATCATTTTAATGAGATTATATCTTGTCTGTGAGAAAGGGCATGGTCCATTGTGTGATCTGTATTCTGCATATGGTGTTTGAATCAACATCAAATGCCAGTAACTGAGAATACAAAAATTAATAAATGATGCGGATTATCTTTTCACATCTACACATGCTTACAGAAAAATAATGACTTATTCATGAAGGCTTATTCATCTCTAACAAAACCAAAACTCAGTTTTAGGCGGGACAGATCATTCTTTCCTCATCCATTTATATTTCAACCTCTATTTAAAATCAGGAAGGTCAACTGTGAACCCATTCCTCATTTACAAAGGTGACCTTGGGAGATGAGGGAGGTGGAAGGGAACGCGAGATCCAAGCAAAGAGCGCTAGGAACTGGATCTCCAGCACAAGAATGACATCACACAGTGCCAGCCAGTCAGACGCAGAGTTAATGTTTCCATAGTAATGGAAAGGAGGGATCCAAGTGATTTTCAGGGGGGTCGAGACTGTATTCTGGGAGGACCAGTCTGTAGCAAATGCAGGTTTCTGTCACCCATCAATTATCCAGGGTCTATTTGCCAGAACAGTTGACTCACTCAGCAGACCATGATAAAACATCACAAACAGGGGCATAAACTGGCTGCCACTTGTTGTCATTCACAACCTTTTCAACAACCATGGCTGAAATTTCAGATTTCTTAATAAATGATTATAAATAATTAAGAGAAGCTATGATGGCATCTGAGAACAGACTCAGCCCTTGTCTCCCACCCCTGATAAAGATTTTATAATTTTTGACAGTCGCTCAATCAATAAATCAATTAATCTCCCAGTAAATCTGGTATAACTAATGGAAGTGCTCTTTACACACTGTAGCTTAATTGTCTGCTCTTTAGATAGCTGGAAATTGCCATTTAAACTGGAACACACGGCAGGTCTGTGCTCAGGACGATACAAATGTCCTTCATAAACTGCTTCATAAAGCAGCTTCATGAATGATTAAGGGCAGAAATGGGCGGGGCCTCTGGGTGGCTCACGCAGAACATGCTAATTAGGGAAGCAGATGTGAGCCCTGTGATTGGTGGTTTGAGTCCCAGCAGTGCCATTACTGGATGGAGATCCACAGTGCTGGGGCAACAATTGGCTCAGCCCGCTGGGGAATGACGGAGGTTAAACCTGATTGGTCTGTTTGACTCATCACCCCCAGCAGCCACTCCTGATTGGCCGGGTGGATGTATGAACTGAGTCTTCATCCTCTGTGGACAGAGGCAGTGTGCGATCGGTGCAGCGTCTGCAGTGTGGGGAGGAGCGAGGGCGCATCCTCAGGTGAATCACAGGGATCATGGCCGCCGCCTCCTCCTCATAGGGCTGCTGTAGGAGGCTAAGCTGCTCAGTGCCCAGGAGGGAAAAACGAGAAAAATTTTGAAGGAAAATGAAAAAAATATATATATAAATATATGTGGCCACCAGTGGCATCAGCATCAGGCACTGATCTAGGATCAGGTTTCCTCTGTTTGTTTCCTAGCCTTACATATTATGGGTAAAAGGCAATACTGATCCCAGATCAGCACTCCACAGAACGAAGCTGTTCAGTCACTCCTTCCTGATGAAAAGCACCACGAACGGAGGAGGAAATAAAAACCAACAGCAGGTTTTTTTTTTTGGTCATCAGAATTTCATTAGGGCTGAACAATGAGGAAAAACGCTGCTCTCTTCTTGTTCTTTTTTGTTTTGAATCCCCTGTCCCTGCTCACTTCGTGCCAGTTTCCATGCTCCTATTGTCTCTTAAGATCCTGCTTGTATTGTGGCTAAAAGATGCAGTGCAAGTCACCTACAGACCGGTCTGAGTCCACCTGCATGGATGCTAACAGGGTGTATTGAATTCACAAAGCAAACACAAACAATACTAACAGGGCTCTTGAAGACTTTGAGACGGCATCCCCCGTAGAGGGTAATCTCACAGAAAACAGAGCGCACTCCAAACCGCTCCAAAATAAAATGCAATTAAAAGGAACCGCACATGCGCCGATCTAAAACCTGACCTCACTGCCTTTTCATTTTTTATTTAAAGGGGCCCAGGCGCTGATGGAACTTCTTTTAGTGTACAACGCGCACCTCTCTGCGTTTACCCTTTTAATGGCGTGGCTCAATGGCTGAGGGTTCAAATGGCAGTTTAAGGAAGAGAGGGGAGGGGGTGAAATCAAAGCAAGCACAGTGGGACTCTAGTTCTTACACAGCGGAGCTGGTAGGGGCTCTCTCTCTCTTTCTTTCTCTGTTTCATTCCCTCAATCCCTCAATTTCTCTCTCCCTCTCACATACACATTCACCAGAGTTCACATATGCTGGCAGGAAGTAACTGATTTAAACCAATTATTGTGTTTGACTGTAAAGAGCAAAACCCTTTTGATTGGTTGAAACAAGTCAGCCTCCTGAGGGACCACAGTGGACCTGTGATTTGTGAATGAGGTAGAAGCATTGACACAAAAAACAAACAAACAGGTGGAGGGCATATGTCAACATGTCCCGCCAGACCGCCACTTGGTGACCAGTGATGTAAAGGATCTCAGTAAATATTTAGTCAACATTAAAACCTCCATGTCTCATTGAGGATACCTGATTTTTCCTGTCGCTCAATCAATAGATCAATGAAAACAACCCAATAAATCTAGGAGTGAATAATGAAGTCACAGCTTAATAAGGCAGGTCATTAGGAGCTGGAACACACAACAGGGCTGCAGTCAAAAACTGCAAACAGTTCTAATAACTCAAATAGTGCTGCCCCCTCATGCACACACATACACGCAGGCACTCACACACACACACAAACGCATGCACACACACACAAACAAGCATACACGCACAGACACACAAACACACACACACGCATATGCACACACACACACACACACACACACAAACATTCACATGCACATGCACATGCACGGACACGCACACAGACACACACACACACACACAAAAAACATGCACACACAAACACAGATACATACACACACACACAAAGAAACATGTGCATACACAGACACACACATACACAAATGCTCGCACACACACAGATATGCACATGCACGCACACACATAAACATACAAGCAAACAGACACACACATTATTACATGGTGAAATTAGGCTCAAGCACTTACCAGACGTTCGGACATCGGAGTCTTGTCGCCGGCCGGCAGATGCTGCTCCAGGGCCAGGACGATGCAGTTGGCGATGATGGTGGCGAGGATCATGTATTCAAATGGAGTGTGCAGGTCAAGGAAAAACACAGAATCTCCAGGACAAGTCAAGACACAGAGAAGAACATCCTGAGCACATAACGATGAGACCAGTCCCTTCGCTGTCGCTAGGCTAACAACTTACCCACATTCTAGGGAGTATCCAGGACTACAGCAAGTCTGGAATAAAACAGTCCAAGATTCTCTGCCTGTACCATGTGACCCGGCGAGCTGCTCTGAGTATTGACAGCTCTTTGTATGGAAAATCACTTCCTTATGTCAGAGCGGGAATCACCTTTAACTAATTTCCATCTACACCTTTCTTTCTGCTGACCAAACTTCAAATGTCCATACAACCAGCAAAACACAAACCAGCAATACAGAAAATAACAACATAATGCTCCATAAAACCAGATTTCAGGGAGTATTAAAAGTCTGTGTTTACATGAGGTTCAGAAGTACATGGGTAAATATCTATGGGGACTGAGGGTGCCAGTTGGGGCAGATTCTGTGTGCCCTGCTGGTGTGGGATATGCCCCGTGCCCTCACTAATAACCAGCCCACTCTCCAACCCATAGTTAGGAGAATTTTTTTCTAATCTAACAGGCTGATCAGATTTAACCTTCTGCTTTTGTTTTTCATGTTATCAAGGGAGCTCTTCATCGTTTGAATTTTTCACATCTTCTCAGGTGAAAGGCACTTGAAAAACACAATGTAGAGTCAAATGGTTGAGAAAAAACAAAAACAATTTGGAGCTTGAGAATCAGCGATGCGCTCAGACACACAGCCACAGGTAAACACCAGCCGCAGGTAAACACACAGCCACAGGTAAACACACAACCGCAGGTAAACACACAGCCACAGGTAAACACCAGCCACAGGCAAACACCAACCGCAGGTAAACATCAGCCACTGTGGCAGCGGTTCGCACCTTTGAGAGGTGTAAACACATCGCCAGCTCTGCCCCCATTCAGCCCACAGGTCAAAATGCTTAAAATTCAACAGCATAATCTGCACCTCCCATTCCCCTCTTGACAGACATGTGATTTAAAGTCTTTACATTGCATTTTATGATGCTTTAATCTAACCCGTACCAGCTGGAGGGCAGGATGCAGGTATAGCGCTGGCCACAGATCAATCAGGTTTTAAGTGTTACATGAGTGGTAACTTTTTCCCCTTCATTTAAAAAAAATTGTTTACATTTTTTAAATGTCATTTATCTTTGTAATGGAGAGATAAAATGGGAAAACAGTACTGAGGGGGACATTCCAACCACTACAAAAATGTCAGCAGAATTTGAGCCACTTGGACAGTGCTGTAAGGAACTGTAGGCTTACTATACAACCTAAATAGTCTACTCGTCTACCATATTGTCCATCATATTTTATAGTATCCATTTTCGCAACGTCAAATTTTTGTTTGTTGGCCTCTAGGAGCCACCACAGTTTCCCTGCCATAATTCTCTGGATGTTGTGCTAACTACCCCTGAATTATTGTACTGTTACCCCACCTCAATCAGTATGCGGCACCTGTACAGAGGCACCTGTTTGCTTTAAGCTGCTTGTCTTTCTGTGCTGCGCGGGGGGCTGGCTGTGTTTTTTACGGATGCCTCGCCCGCAGAACTGAGACTATTGGTGCTTGGATGCAGAGGTGACGGCTGCTTGAGGAGTTTGCTATGAAAATCGCTAAATCTGGAGACAGAGCAGAGCTCGTGAAACAGGTATCTCTAGATGGCCACGACTTTTAATTATCTCTTCCAAACTTGCTCAGGGATAAAAGGCCACTACAGATTGGAGCGTGAGAAAGAGGCAGGGAGCTGTACTGCCGCGCTGTTTAATTTCCTGCCCCTGGAGTGAGCCAGCGGCCTCACATCCAGGCACTCAATCCCTCTCTCTCTCTTGCTTGCGCTCTCTCTATCTCTCCTGTTAGGTTTCTCCCTTCATCTAAAATATATGAAAAGAAATATAACCGGGGATGACAGATGTGACACAACCAATAGCTCTGAGACTTTAGCTCGGATGCAGTTGGTTGGATTACTCGGGCTACGTCTCTCTCGCCAATTCTTCATTCAGACTAATTTACTGAGAGATTTCCCACATTTTCCGTCCTTACACACTAACTCCTTGTTTCCCAGATAAATTGTATCAAATGTTCAAACAACAACGTGGGTTAACACACCCAGTGAAATTTGGTTTACATGGGAACTAAAACACCAGTATGGCTTAAGAAAGGGTTACCCAACAAAGCCGTTGCATATCATATGTGCTCCCATCTCAAGGTGTTGTAAAGTGAAAATGGTTTTAACCACTGGGAAACAATAAAAACAACTATATGTCACTTAGGATCTGTTTATGGCTTCAAAACAAACAATAACTCTTTTCCATATATTACCTGATAAATGTAATTTCAAAATGTCCAAAAACAGACTAAAGTGATGCAACATGGATGCTTCTGTAGTGGAACTTGGATCACCCCTTTCCTATGGAAGTGGCAGTTTACAGAGATCTTTAAGGGTATTTGACGGGCGGTTGATTTCATGGAATACTGCCAGATTTGTAAGTACTGCGTGACACTTTCCAAGGGCAAAAAAAAACAGTGAAGCGGAGAAAATCACCACACACTTCTCATTAAGATACCGATCCGGAATCCGCAGTTATTGATTGCCACACAACCTCGTATGGACCTATTCGTGTCTCTGCTCATGCGGATCCAGAGTGTTTTTCTTCGGTAGCAATATGTTTGTCACAGCCGCCTGCGTTCCCCAGCCTGTAATTTCACGTTAGCGCCTCGCCCGGAAATTCAGCCTCAGCCTGAAATTCAGCCTCAGCCTCCATGCCAGGAGAACACAGGCGTTATGAGAGTGGTGGTAAACTGCAAGAGTAGCGTTCTGGCAGATTAACTATTTCAGTGCACATTTCACTTTTCATCCCCCAGATCAATAGCTATTAGAGAGACTCGGGTACTGGGTGGGAAGCAGGGACATTCCAGGCCTCGCCTGCTGCGGGCTCCCATGCCCCGAGCCACGGCGCTTCTCTGCCTGTCAGCTCACATCTAAGCAAGTGCCCTCCTGGCAGGGCGAACCCTGGTGCCAGCCCTTGCCGGAGCCGCACGGGTCGTTAGCATTCAATGTTAGCCTGGCTACTCTGGCTACTCTGGCACGCGCCACGCGATCTCCTGGTTAACTGTCTGTATTAAGAATGAGCGTGAATTCACAATAGCTGTGAACAAGCCACTCCCACTACCACGCCCCCTTTTTGCCAATTGGCATGAGCAGAAACACACACCTTCACAAACACACACTTGAGCTCCATGCCAAATTTCAGCTTCCTAGGGTTCCTTTGGCCGCCAAAGGGTGGGGAAATTTTTTGTGGACCGACCGACAGAGGGACCTCGCTGGTCACAGCTAAAACTGCGTTACTCTCTGTTCTCACAAGTGAGCGAGACTGCTCCTCATGCCCCTATGTTATCGTACCAGCCACTCAACGAACACCACCTGGTGTCAGCGTGCCAGCACACAATACCACCACTACCACACTCTACACTCCCTCTGGCACTGGTGGTTACACCCAAACATGCAGGCCTGACCGACCTTTCGACGACATGAAACACCTTGCCATGGTTAAACAGATACGCTTAGAATGACAAATTGAGGCATACTCATGCTCAGTGTATCCAGATATACGCTGCACATGTCCATCCGCGAACACAACAGAAAAGTACAAGAACCAACACAGGTTTGGCTAATATCCTATGCTAATCTCGAATAAATTCTAGTCACTCTGTAAAATTAAAATAAAATAGCAGTAACAATTCAAAAGTCCAGCCAAGTCACTCAAAGTATGATAGGTTATTCCACTCTAAGAATGTTTACTTAGGTGTTAAAATAGTTTACAATAGCCTAATACAAATACGCTACATAAGGATTCCTTCAGTGGACAGTAAAGAAGAGCTAACACGTGCTTATGTGATGCATGCGTTGTAATGGTTTAACAAATAGTGTAAATTCATGTTTAAATAAAATCGTTGCATACAGGTGCACTGGTCAGAAATGTGCTTCGAACTGCTCTATAAAAAAACGAAATCACTCCTCAAGTATTGAAGAGTTTATCTCCCCAAAACAGCCTGCCAGCGTCTGCCATCCTTATCATGCCTTAGTTCAAGTTCCCCTCAAATGAATGTCTCCTCTTTGACGACTGGGGGAATCGATCCGCACTTTTTTCTTCGGGGGTTGGAGGGTAGAGAGGGGGTGAGGCTTTGGCTGACACTGATTCCTACGCGTAAAATCGTCCTCCCCCACCAGGTCGTGTGTCGGGCGGCCTCGATCCCCTCTCGCTTCAAATCGCCTGTTCGCTGCTGAGCCTGGCTCGGCGCGTGGGCGAGTTCAGGACCCTGGAGAGCGGCTCTGACAGTCGGGAAGGGAATCGGGGCGGGCGACAAAAGCTGCGCTAGCGCTCTGATAGATCTCCCGGGTTCTGCGTCCATTCGAAGGATTTTTGAAATACACAACGCCAAAGTGAAACTGACAAGCTGTTCTACCGAACACAATGAGTCCGAAATCCCTTTGCAATTCAGTATTCATCCAAAGCAACTTGACCAAAGGCTGAATGGGAGAAATCTAACGTAAAATAATTACAATTATTTACAGAAAAAAAAACAATATGATATAGATATGTATATATTCAGGTAGTGCTAAATGAATCACTGTACCATCTTCAGTGCTTAAGAAGTACAGAAGGTTTTTGTTCATACTAACCCAAAGCCTGATTTTTAAAAGCATTCTACAAGTTTGTCTTTTCAAGGTGACGTGTAATCAGAATGCATTAATGCCCCAAGAATAGTGATCATTGATACCGCTGAGAGCAGTCAAATTAGGAATAGCTCTGTATTTAGGCGCTGTTGATATAAACAGATACTGGTTTTATAACGGCATTTATGTGCTGCCTTACCACATGTTGTACCTTATCAGTCTGGGTGTTTACTCAAAGTCCACAGAATAACCTTATGTCACGGTTTACCTTGAAAATCAACATTTTCACATCGAACAAATCCTACATTTTACTGTGCGTGGATGCACTTAAAATGACCCGACTGCATAACCCATACTTGAAACTGAGTGTTGGGTGGTGCTAGTGTTTGTGTTCGAATGGCAGTGTTAATCTACTAGTTGTAATCTTTGGTATAGATGGTAGGTGATTTACAGTATAACAATAACAACAGAACATTGCAAAGCTGTACTGGTTGCTAGGAGCCGAGCGGGTATACACTGCACACACGTATTCTGACCAAAATACATATTTGAGGAAAGAAACCCAACGTCACAAGTAATAAACACACGCTTTGTCAATGCCCGTTAAACTGCACATATGTCACAACAGGCGAATGCCACCCGAGTTTACATTAAAAAAGAACACATCATACATAGAGTGAAGAGTGCAACGTCCGTTAATTTTCTCTCAAACGCCAGCCACGATTAGATTAAGGGTTAGACTCAGAGCGCAAAAAAGGGAAAGATTAGCCACTAGGCAAGACACCACCCAGAACCCAGACAAAACCAGCGGCCACTGACGGCTCGGCTCAGGGACTTTGAAGGTGAAGATAAGGCACAGCAAACCCTTTGCATGATATCCAGGAAAAATACACGAATTCCCCAAAATATTGCTTTCACAGTTACAGGACAACTCTTACCCACAACTGTGTCACGGTGTTCCTAATGCGCTCTCGAGGATATAAACTGCCCTGCGAGAGAATGAGTAGCGCTGTAGTTTGTTGAATGTATAGGCTACTCGCGGCTATTCGTCAGTGCTGTCTTTAAATAAGTACTTTGGTTAAAACAAAACATTTGACATCATATTCAAGTATCACCAGTGCCTGCTTTTGGAACAGTCGTAAAGGATATGGCCATTCGGTTATTCTCTTAGCATATTTCCGTATGATATTGTCCTCGCTAAAGATAAAGAGGGACCGGTTGACAGTGAAGACGTTCTGTTTGACAGGGATGGGGTTGTATAAAGCCATTGTTCTGGCCCTTTGGGCCATCGACTGCTTGTACATCCTCTGACCGCCTGGGGGACCACCCTGTCGGGCAGCCCCTCTGCCAGCCCCCGGTGGACCTCCATAGCGGGTGGGTAGATCGTCTCCGAAGCGAGCCATTCTAGAAGAGGACAGATCCGAAAGAGAGAATCCAAACTGGCATCAGACACGGGGGAGGGAAGAAACATCACAAGGCACCCGGTTATCCCAGTTAAGAGTTTGCATCGGTGTGTTTCTGGTTAAGTGCTGCCTCGCAAAATGTTCAAAGATAAAACAAAAAGGTTTCCGTGGAGTAAAATCTCTTTTTTTGTGCTTGCGCTTTACTCCATTCTCCAAGTGGTATGAAATCTAAATGAGGAATGGTCAATACCCAACCTTTCTCGAGCTCTCTCTGAAAGCAAAATAACTTCAGAGTACTGACTGGCAATTCATTCCTGGGTTAAGATCAAAAACGCTCATTTCCAAATAAGATTAATATGCAACGAAAAAGAAAAAAACATCACTGGATAAAAACAGTTCAGACCTGTCCATACTTTACTATAAAGTCATTACTGTGGTTTCACATACAACAGCAAGACAGAAAAATCCAGATGTGAAGTCTATCTCCTCTTTTGTGTCTGATATTAATATTTTAATCGCTCTTTTGTTTTATCCACACCCTTTTTGCCACACTTAAAATTAAAAAGAAAATGGCAAGGCGAAAAAAATACTGGATTGTCACCTCGGTTTTCCTTGAGCGCTTGCGATGTAAAAATGCAAGCGGTTTCAACAGTTCGTCTTCTTATGAATCAGCGCACGTGATTCAAACGAGCCTATCGGCAACTTCACCTGTACCGTAATATCCAGCATTATGCGAATGAATAAAAACACTCAGCGGTTCCTGATCAATAAGATGACATGAATTATCAAGTCTGTATTTTCACCTTAATTATTCTTGCATTTGAGCGCTGATTCCCAGCTACCCACAGAGACAGAGCTTTCTGGACCGGTCTCGGTACCTTTTCTTCAGATTTCAGATTGCGTTAGTAGAAGGGTGACGACTTCAGTCAGAAAACTGTGACATCTGTTCTAAGGTGGAATTGTTATGTTTTTTGTTTATTTTCGTGGAGAACCGGGAGCGGTACATGCCATAACAAAATGAATGACCTCTACATTTCTTTAAAATTACTTGTACGTAAAACATTTACAAGGTAAATAGTTATCATCTAAAATGATGCGTGTGTCATTTTAATATTTGTAATGTCTGCACTGTCCACTGTTTCTTTTTTCATATTCTCGACTGGATATGTAAGTGAATTGAGTTTAAGTACTGGAAGAACTCCAGGTGTGAGTATGAAACAGCTTCTTCAACTAGTGGCCAAACTCGACATACATAATTAACGCCAAGGGTTTAATAGCTTTTATTGAGTTTGTTCACTGCGCAGTATCTCATGACTCCAGCGCTCCGATATTCCTGCCGAGTTTCCAGGAAAGAATCTTGATTTTTTTGAGCTACCATAAGTACAAATGCCCTATCCTATCTTTTCAGACAGTGAATGGAGCCACTGAAAATATTAATTTCTACAGACAAATCTCTGCTCACGAAGTAAATTCAGGTCCCTCGTGCGCACAAGGGAGAGTGACTCAACCTCCATAAAGTCACTAAAAATAGCGCCCGTTTCTGAACCTCCATTCAGAAGCTCAGGTCAGCGCGGCGTTTCGGCACTGAGGTCGTCGTGATTCCACGGCTGCCAGTCGGCGCGTCAGCTTTCATATTGACACATTTAACTGCCTCAATCCAGATCGCTAGTCACGGGGTGTATACCATGCTCTCACCACGAATAAATAATAAGTTTCGTTGACCACGTCTGGAATCCATTTTCATATAATTATTTTGTTCATCATCCTTCACAAATACTTAGTTGGGGACGATAACATTTTACATTTACCGTGCATATGCTGTGTCCAAGGCCTGACCTAAGGACACTTCAGACTGTTCCCCTCCAAATGCCACCACCCCAGTAAAACAGAAGCAGCCAGCCACTCCATGGGCGCGCATCATTGTGTTTAACCCTTTGAGGTGGGGACGCATCTGCTGGTCGGGAGTGCGTAAGTTGTGTACTCAAGTGGACAACAGATTCTTTCCATTACGAATTCAGACCCGGCGTTTCGCTCAAGACTCGGAGGGACTGACTAATCCTCCGGCTTCAACTTCAATTTGCGGAAAGGAAAATGGAAAACTCCAGAGGACTGTGACGTGGAAAGAGACAGCAGCGTATTGGGGGCCATGGACAGTAGCACAGCTGGTGTGTTGTGCGGTAAGACAAACATGATATGGCTTACACTTGCCACAAGCTCACCCTATACGTTCAGGGTAGGTGGGGCATCCTACCCTCCTGTTGCTCACTGAAAGTAGATTGAAATGTGACATCAGACAGTTGTACAAACTCTTACACAGCGAATAAATCAGTAAGGCAGCAAAATTTTCATTCGAATTAATTTTTTATAGAAGTCACGAGATGAGGCGCAGCTCTGATGGCCGCTGATGACGCGCGAGTAAGACAGAAAAATAACGTCTTCTGCATTTCGTTCATATTATTTCTTCTGTTAATCTGTACTTGTTTTGTTTGCCATTCCTTTTGAGGCTTCACTTCCTTTCTCAGAAACTGGCCGTTTCCCATGGCGACCGGAAGGCTGGTGTCTGAGCATTCGTCCTGTCAGAGAGACAGACACATTTTTCACTTTTATTCGGTTAGAGGAGGAGTGAGAGAGTGGAAATGACCGACCATAACCGACTGTGCCGGAAACAAGGCATATATACAGCTTGCATATGCATACTGAATGCAGCATTGGTTATTGGTTCACTTGAAGTGTACCTGTTGAACTGCGTGCATAAGTGTGTGTGTGTATTTCTGTGTGTGTACATAGAGGGATGGTCGGTATATGCATGAATATTATATACACGTACAAAACAATGCTCCTAAAATATTTCTGCACACGTATGTAATAAGCAACATTAATCGCCTTGATTTTAACCCCTGCGTCCAAATGATGTAAGAGTAATTAGAGAAACTCTGATCTCGGCACAAGTCTGGAGTTGGAGATGATGATGATGATGATGATGATGATGATGATGATGATGATGATGATGATGATGATGATGATGATGATGATGAGGATGATGATGAGCTAGAGGTTTAGTGTCGTCTCTCACAGGTACAACCGCGCCCCTAGATGCACAAATAACCTCGGTGCCTGACGGACCTGGCGCCAGTGTGGAGGGGCGCTGTCCGAGAGCACCACCCCACACCTCAGATCACTCTGCATTAATACACAGAGTGTATGACACAGAGGCAGGCATAGCGAGACAAATGACTGCCTTTTCATCCCATTTAAAAAAGTCAATAGTCTTGTATCATCTTTTGCTTCATTAAAATTATGTATCTGTTTTGTTGTGTACATGCATTTTAATGCACACATATATAATGTATGCAAATATGTGTCATACAAGCATGTGTTTCTAATGCATACACATAAATGTATGTAAATATATAAATATGTGGTCATATAAGTCTGTGGATCTTTTAAATAAAAGTATGATATGGTATTGTCTCACTTGGTCAGTTTTCTGATGGGCTGTGTGGAGCTCTGGCTTTCAGTACGTGACCCAGGGAGATGGTGGATTTTGGCCCCTGAGCAAAGCGATTACAAAGTCCTTAAAAACAGCGCCTCGCCACCCCCCGGCCTGGCCCCTGGCATTAGGAGAGATGGATTGTGGGTAATGGAGCCTGAGATGGGCTGCTGTCCTGTCCGGAGGGGTGGGGGGGTTGGGGGGGGGTGTGCATACGTGTGGATCGAGTGGCTTCGAGGCACGGGAATCGGGATGAGGTCCAAACACCTGTGCGTCACACTCTCCTGGTGCTCCCCGGTTTTCTGATCACGTCTGGCCCACGGCCATCCGGAAGACACATCCAGTACACAGACGCACCCTGCTCTTTATGTCTCTATGTCTCTGGAGAGGGAATGCTTTCCTAGATGTCCTGAGTGCTGCAAACACTTTTATTGATTTCATGCGTTTCATGACAAGTTCATTTTTTTAAGTCCTCAGTCAAGGGTCCTGATTAGTTGAGCTATGTGTCGAAGATAAAAAAAAAAAGTTTTATAGGGATTCTGTGCCCTTTATCACAGGGTAACCTTTTTGGTACCATATACAACCTTTAACAAACCATTTGGCCCTACAGAATAGATCTGCAGTGCAAAATGGTTTCTTGGTGGTTCTTTCTAGCACCAAAAATGTTTCCTGAATGGGTATGTGTAAAAAGCTCTCATTTGGTGCCGTTTAGAACCCTTTCTGTTTCATAGAATGTAGAGTTAAAGATCCAGCGCCCACGTTGGTCTCTATCTGCGGAGACAGTGCATTCTCTCTCTATGCTGTTCTGCACCATGTTTTAAAATGACAGGATTTTCTCCCATTTCAGAGCTGTAGATTGGAGCCTTCCTGCAGTACAGGGCAGGGTCATGACCTCTCGAACGCTTCCTGTCAGTCAGGCGGCAGGTGAAGAGCTTCCTTAAGATGCAGAGAGGAGACACCTGTCCACATCCCAGGCTTAGGACAGCAGTTCATCGAATCATTTTGTTTATTTGGAAAGCAGAATCTCTTGATTGGTTCAGACATGTCAATGAACGACGGCTGATCATAGCTCCATACATTATTGAGTTCTTAAACCTCACTCTAGCATCATTAGGTATTTACTACTGTTGATTTCTTGAGTGTGACTCACTTTTGGGTGGTGTTGGGAGGGGTGATACCACAACCTACAGGTGTCCGAGCAGGAGGGGAGGAGGGGCAGCAGTGGATTGGGGTGGGGGGGGGGGGTGGCGAGGTCACATGGCACAAGACTACTGAAGCGATTTCATTGTCAGGCATCACTTTGTGCGGCGAATATTATCACAACGATTGCGGCAAGGAACCCAGTGCCTGAGAGAAAAGGCAGTTCCTTCAGCGATCTCGGCATGATAACCCCTTCCCCCCACACACACACACACGCACACACTTTCTTGGCCCTGGGGGGCCACCCCTGACATTACCGTAGCTGTGATGTAAGTCATATACTCTGTATTGGTGCCCCCATTCCTCCTCCTTCACCCCTCCTCCCCCCCACAACTCTTCCAATTACTCACACTTGACAGCGGCTTGTGGGCATCTCCCTGATAATCCGTTTTGTAGAGGGAGAAACGGTCGCTGGGCCCAGCCTTCGCGTAACCACGGATACGGCGCGCCCGCGCGTGCACGAGAATGGGAGAGCCTTTATCGGGTATTTTTTTCGTCGTCTGTTTCTCTTGCCCTTTTTTTTTTGCGCGCGCGGCTGGAGGAAGCGAAGCCTATCGAAGCGCTCACGTAGAAAGATTACGTAATGCAATTGCCTCAGACACTGAACAACCCTTAAGAAAAATGGGTGTCGTAAATGAAAAAAGAGGAAAGAAATGGATTTATCTGAAAATATATTGATTATTCCCTTTTTCCCCATAATTCTCTTTCATGCTTTACTCAGCAAAACATCATAAATTTCTTGAATTGTAAAATTGATTATATTCTGTAATAACAAAACAACTTTACACTCAAATTGTTTTAAAGTGAATAACCGAATCAATATAATGATACAATTATGTTGAAACATATATTTCAGCATTTATTTTACATAATTAATGTAGCTATATAAATGTAGGTTTAAATCCTGATTTCTACATGTTCCCAAATATTTACACATTTTTCATACTAATATTGCGTGCGTGTCCATTCACCTGTGTGTTTGTGTGTGCATGTCAACATCAAAGTTATTAATTAACAGTACAACATAGCTAATAGTGCTTCTTCAACAGCTCAGTGCAAACACATAATATACCAAAAAAGTCATATTTAACACAATGCCATGAAGGTAATATATACACTCACATGACATTTAAAATCAAGCAAGCATGGTCTCAGATCAAGCAAATATTTGTGTTGGTTGGATACACTCATGTCATGTGTGGCATTCGCTAACTCGAAGCCGGTTAACTTAAGCGTTCAAGCGTTGACTGCTCTGGGAAAAGATTTTTAATTGTGCTTTTGCGCCCTCTGGTGGCAAAAATTATAATGACACTATTACTATTATTACCAGTTGCTGTGGTGGCAGTTGTTTACAACAACCACGAAAACCTGAAGTCACAAATATTGCTTGCACTGAACTGTGTTATACTATTTTATATGTATATTTGTTATACTGCATTATAATTGAGGTTGGTTCATGTTCTTGTCAATTGACCAAACAAAAGAATTTCTCAAAAAATGTCTTGGAAACTCAAAACAAGCTCATGAGGTCCTGTCATACCTCTCTGACCAGAGCTTGCTGATGTCACCGATGTCCTGCTTGTATGCCTCGTGAACGTCGGCGAGGGACCGCGGAATGCCCAGCTCCGCTGCAGAATCCTGCTCCTGGACCAGCGTCGGGGGCTCCGCCTCCTGCACCTGCCAATCCACTGTACCCTCGGCTATGTCACACCGAGGGGTTTTCTCTTTGTCGGGCGAGCTGGGGGAGCTGGACCAAGAGCTGTACTCTGCCCCCAGGGTCAGCATCTTCCAGCTGCCAAAGGTGGCGGAGCGAATGGCTGTGGAGATACGCACATCACAACCAAACCTATGTCAGTGGTCAAGGATGGCTTGATTTAAATCAAGGATCTCATATTCATGACCTGGATGACTTCAGGGTCTGCAACTTTTTTTGGTTTCCCTTTAGGGCTTGTAAAAAGTATATTGGACTTTCAAACCAATCATTGATTAAACTAAATCAATACATTCATTTCTGAAACACACAGAAATCCAGCAGACACCGCTATCCTGGTTTTTAAATCTGGTTTTAAAAACTGGTCCCAGAGTGATGGGGGGTTTGCCAGTTTCTTTCATTGTACACATCTGCACCAATTTACTCGAAATAGCACAATAGTTGCAGGGCAATAATTAATTAATTAAGAGCAGCAGCTGAATGCGACACAGATCAGGTTTTTCTTGTTGAGTGTTTAGCTGTAACAACTGAACCCGCCCCCCCTCCCAAAACACCACCATCACCACAGGAACAGCCCCACCCAACAGGAAAAAAATCTCAAAACAAATTATTATGGGAAATGGCAGAGGGACTGGGGGCGTTCAGTGAGCGTTTTAAAGTAAACATCGAGGAAAACGAGCAAAAAGCAGGTATGAAGCTCAGAAACCTGCATGAAGAAGAAGAGGAGATGAAGGTTACCACCGCCTGAGAGCTTTGGACAGGTGGGCATAGCAGTAGAGAAACCGTCAAATTTTATTACAAAAAATATCTATCAAAGGGATAAGAAAAAATTGCTTGATGTCTTAAAACAAGGAGTAGAATATTGGTATAAGAAAAATCTTAGTAAATTACAGTTTAAGAGTATTATTCTCAAAACCACAAAAGCATAAGGTTTTTGGCTTGTACAAGAAACACACACACTCACTCACACACACACATTCACACAAGAGCAAGAAAGGAAGGCTCAGGAGGAGAACAGAAACGTGTAGTTTATGCGCACTCTCCGTCTTCATCCATTAAAAGCTGAAAGGAAAATTAAACGTGAAATGAGACAAATGTGCTCAGAGTGAAGCGTGTTAGCAGGTAGCCGCGCCAGGGGTTCAGAGCCCATGAAGAGGGCCGGCGGCGCAGAGGCTGTGGTGAGGGAATCCTACCGTAGACCACCGTGGACCGCCTTTCGGCCCATTTTGAGTACTGCGGGGGGGTCCTGTGCATTTTCTGCTCCTGTGCTGGCGCCAGAGGTCGAAGGGTGCAGGTGGAGGGGGGAGGTTTTCTGCCCCCCGAAACGGAATCTGTGGTGTGAGGGTGTCTCTGCAGACGCTCAAGTGTGACACGCAGAGTGTAGGAATGGAAGATCACAGAGGGTTTGCCCCCTCTCCCCCCCCCACCACCCCCTGGGCCCCATGGTGCACTTCCCCAGAGTTACAGAAAGCAGAAACTTTGCTTCCTGTCCATCCAGCTTTGAGCCCTTTTATCAGTCTAAAAAGTCCTATCAAAAACTTATCATCAAGACCTCTCTCCCTCCCTTGCCTCTTTCCCTTTCCTTCTCTCTCTCGATTCAATTACCAAATTCCTTTTCATCCAGTCAGGAAGGGAGCAATCATACAACAGTTTAAAAAAAGAAGAGAGTGAAAAAAAAACCCCTTTTAGTGAAGCCTTGCTACTGAAACACAATCAGAGTCCTTCCTGAACTGGCCCCGCTATGTATGATATCCCCGAGGAAAACGTGAGTTTAACCCCGAGTGCCCTCAACACCACAACACACATCCTCTGTCTCAACTTTTAGGGGGATAACAGTCATTTGACAGTATCTGTGGGGGGTGTCTAAAATAAGTAAACAAGTGTATTATTATATAATGTTAAATATGACTTAAATTATTTTAATTTAAGGTACTTTTACATATAGGAATTTCGCAGACCCAGAGCGACTAACAGACAGAGAACAGACGAGGCAATAAACACGTGATCTTAGCCATAACTGATTGTACTTACCGCCAATCTGCGTGATTTCCTTCACTGCTTTCAAACATTGGCATGTCAGTTTGATGACATACGTGGGGGAAAAAACAGTATTTCAGAAAAGACAAACAGTCTTGGGCCCAAAATTCAGGTACACTTCTTCAGTTAGCTCCTGTGTTGTAATGTGAAACACGGCCGGGAGGGGAGAGAGGCTGCGATGTTCAGGAGTTCAGGAAAATGACCGTTTTTAAACAGAGACGTTTAACGGCCGGTTAGAGGAGCGGAGCGCGCGCTTTTCCCGCTGTCTCCACTTTAAAACACATTCAGCGCCGAGTGCGACACAGAAGAGAAGTAAAGGGGGAGATACGTCGAGTTCTGTTATGTTTAGGAAGTCTGAAATATTCAGGCAAGAGACCCAACGCTGGAAGCTGGTCTTATTTACTTACTCAGTCACTGCCTTACAGGTTTCTGAAGGCGGTTCATGAACACATTTCTGAAAACCCCTTTATGGGACCACAAAATGAGAACCGCACAGAATCATTTACAAAAAAAGCAAAGAAAAATAAGACTGTCAAAACACGGCCCTATGGACCTAAGAGGTCAGGTGAGATCAGTTGGCTGTGTTATTCCTGAATGTTAACCAAAACCCATTACACTTTATAGATCGAGCCTTTGGGACTACTGCTCTACGGTATGGCCAAAGATATACTACGGCACACAGTGCCCCCTGCTGGCAGATTGTAAGCAGGACAGCATGGCACATTTCAAACGTTACATTCATGATGTGATGGTATTTTTGTATGTGATGGGTGTTCTTTCTGAAACATTCTGCATATGTTTGCAGGAGCAAAAGACAGTCATAACACAAAATTCAATAAAAACAGGACAGACTGTTGTGCAAATGAAGAGTAAATGCCTGGTCTGGCATCCGTCATCCCTTCAGCAAAAGTCTGAATTTTCCATCTCTTGGAGCCATCATTAATAACGTTTAGCCAATCACAGTCAAACACAGACCCGATGGACATCAGCTCATATCACATTCAGCAAACTTCTGCTAAAGTCTGACAAACAGTGGCCTCTGTGGAGATGGAGAATGCACAGAGATATCAAAGTGCAGTTCAAATTCATGAAGATCTTTCTTTCGGCTGTTTAGACATCCATCAGAAATGGGGCTTCTCCTCCTACAGTCTCATGGCCTGCTGTTCTTTCTTCAGGCTTTAAAATAACTGACCAATGTAAGATCATTTATCATCTGTTACTCACCTCCGATGGTTCCTTGGAGCTGACCTGACAAATGTAGTCTTAATTCATTTCCAAACTTTAAGTAGAGTTAGGCCCCCAAACCTTGTCATTACGCTATTACAGTGTTTTGTTGCATTCCACTATCTGCTACATTCATCCAGCTATGACGCACTATCATGCACATACAGCTAACCTGCTTAATCGTGCCATTCTATCTATTTAGATCATGGCTGTTGTTTACATTTAGAGCTTTAAACACAGTGAGAGACGCATAAGGCTGAACGAGTCGCTAAACCGAACAGGCCGAAGCAATGGGCTGGAACGAGGGCATGGCACTCTACAGCTGTGCGTTTCAGACCTGCTGTTCCACAAGCAATGAACAGGCAAACAGTTCATTAGTAGTAAATTTATTGAAAAAAAGAAAGATACAACCAATTAGACAGAGCATCGTGTTTCACTGTCCAGAAATATGTAACAGAAAGTAAAGAAATTTAATATTGTCTTTTTTTTTGTCTTTTTTTTTTGTACTCGTCTCTGAGAATCTGCACAAGATAGACTACCTTACTAACCACACTGAAAAAGACATGGAGTAATGAGCTTTAACCATGAAACAAAATCTACTACCTACTTTTACTACAGTTAGAAAACTGGAGGTAAATTTAAATGTAAAAAAAAAAAAAAAAAAAAAAAACAAAAACTCGCTGCTTCCTCTTATATTACAACTTGTATTCACTTGGTGAGTAATACAAAATAAAACAAAAAAAGGAAAAAACACCATAGTCAGCACCATTTTCTTTTGACCCCAGCACATACCAACCCAGCCTTTATCCCCCCATATCTGAAAATTTGCAATTGTACAATTTTTTTTTACTTTATATTTATAAAAAAAAAAATGCCGGTCCTGTGCCCCTCAAAGCCAGCTTTTATGCATGTGCCCTCACTGCCTGTTATTTTGCTTTGCAGTTTCATTACAACTGACAGAAATATTCATGAAATGTGCAGTCAGGCTACTCCACAGTCTCTGTCTCGCGCACACACACACACACACACACACACACACACACACACACACACACACACACACACACACACACACACACACACACACACACACACACACACACACACACACACACACACACACACACACACACACACACACCACCCCTGCGACATCACTTCTAACAGATACCATTGTGACTTCATAGTCCTTGTTCCACATCTCCACCAATAAACTCCAGGGAACTTAATGGGCTGGGCTTTCAGGAGACGTGATGTCACAGAGGGCTGGTGTCCAGCTCAAAACAAAGGTATCCATGGAAACGAGTGACATATTTCTCATTTGAGGTGCGTCGCTCCCAGCCATCAGTGTGCACTCCTTAGATTCTGCAGTTGATATTCTGTTGATAATGACATCCAATAACATTGATGATGGCATCCAATCATAAAGGCCGTTGATCTCAAGTTCATAACAGCAACCAAAAAAAGGCTTGCTAAAAGATAATGTCCACTTCCATTCTACAAACTTATTTCAAAAGAGCACCCTGAACACACAGCCTGACACATCACTGACAGCATAAAATAATTACAGTAATAAAAATAATGTCAATTCAAGGAAAAAAAAAAAAAAAAACAATTCATGATTCCAGAATGGTGTGGTCATCACCATGGTTACACCTCTCATAAAGTCATCTCTAATCATCTTCTGAGGAATGATTGTGAAAAAGAAATATAAATGTAAAATATGACCTTTAAAAACATCCCACTGTTCCCCTTGCATTGACAACACAGAATTTGAGGTAAATAAACAAAATCTTGAAAAAAAAAAAAAAAACATCTTTATGGTCATTACACTGTGTTCCAGAAAAAATTATTTGGAGGCCAAAAGGGCATAACCGACCTACTCATATGCTACAAGTGCATGCTGGGTAATTTATAATCCTTGTTGATGTAGATACTCAAGTCACTGTCCAATCCATTACTTTGAGGAATGACAAAAAGGAACCTCTGTTTTTTTTTTTTTGTAAATCCACTATTCTGTGGACCCAGTGCTCATTAACACCAGACCAAAGCAAACCAATGAGAATCCAGATTCTATAAAGAGGATGTTAAAAGGGGACCGCAGTTCCATTCCAAAAAAAGCCCCCCCCCCCAGGCCTCGTGCACATTGAGTGTGGTTTTGGGGCACGGTGGCTGGGGAGGGGGAGGGGGGGATGGGGGGAATGATAGGGAGGGGGGTGCTGGGACACACGCAAAACTCCTTGACTGTCATCGGTTTGTATGGACCCATGGGAAGAATGGGTCTGGCTGTAGGAGGGCCGGGGCGGGATGGGGGGGCGGGGGTTTGTGCTGGTAAGATATGATGGAGGTGGGGGTGGGGGTGGGGGGTGTTGTGGGCCTGGGCCAGTATTCATAAAGCATCTCTGAATAGCAGCACTGATCTAGGACCAGTTGTCCCCTTTCGATGAGCTACCATTATTCATTATGAACTAAAATAAAGCAGCTGATCCAGGATCAGTTTCGCCTTTCAGCTCATACTGGGTTAAGATACGGACAGGGGAAAAAACTGACTCTAGATCAGCATTCATCCACTATCCTGAGATGCTCTGTGAGCGCAGGCCCTGAGGGCTGAGGGTGGGGCCGGGGGGCGGAGCTGGGTCCTGGGAGGCGTGGCTGCCCCCCTCAGCAGGGGCTGGAGGGAGTGTTCGGGGAGGAGCTGGTGTCGGGCAGAGCTCCTGGCTGGTGGCCCTCGGGGGTGCTGTCGGCCTGGCGCTGGGCGATGGCCGCCGCGGAGTGCCGACACTTTGCCGAGCCGCACTGGCAGCTGAAGTACTTCCCCTTGACCTCCCAGAAGTGGTCGCCATAGTCGAACCTGAGTGGCACAAAAAGGCCAAAAGGCCAGCTCAGTCGGGCACAGAGGAAAAGAGTGTGAGTGTGCGCCTATCAGAAGAGTTCCTGGATCACAGTAGAGACTGGGTTGGTGTGCTGTTGGTCCTTTAACACTTTCATAAATTTACATAGCCCCTCCCCCTCTTGTCCCACCCTCCACCTCACACCCTAGCCCTTCCCCTTCATACCCCAGCCCCTCATACCCCAGCCCATCCACCCTCATACCCCAGCCCCTCCACCCCAGCCCCTCTCCCCTCATACCCCAGCCCCTCCCCTCATACCCCAGCCCCTCCCCGCATACCCCAGCCCCTCTCCCCTCATACCCCAGCCCCTCCCCCTCATACCCCAGCCCATCCACCCTCATTCCCCAGCCCCTCCACCCCAGCCCCTCTCCCCTCAAGCCCCTCCCCCCTACCGCAGCCCCTCCCCCCTCATACCCCAGCCCCTCCCCCCTCATACCCCAGCCCCTCTCCCGTCATACCCCAGCCCCTCCCCCTTCATACCCCAGCCCCTCCCCCTCATACCCCAGCTCTTCCCCGGCGCTGATGTTTCTGCTGCTGAAGAAGGCAATGTGGGGGAAGCGCAGGTCCTGATGGGAGGTGAACACTCTCACGGGGAACAGGTTCGGCTCGCACATGTGGTTCACGAACCGGCTGATGTTGCCATAGAAACGGGCATCGATGCAGTACACGTCACCCACCTGTCAAGAAATTTTTGCACATACACTTTATGAAATATGCATGTAAACAGACAAGCATGTGCACACAGACATGTGCTAGCGCACGCACACACTTTAGCCATCTGCAGACAGGCTATGCTGACGGGGCAGCTGCACATGACAAAGAATAAGAACAGCGAGAATAAAATGAATTCCTGATCAAATTGAGGAACAGTATCAGACAGAATAGTAGAATAAAAGTAGAATAAAAGGGTGCTTTATTTATTCTGTCTAATTCCATACACAAGCACTGTCAGGTGGAATACAGAGTAAACTATGAAAAAGAATAGCTGAGCATCTTAGTGTATTTATCAAGCAGAATAAGATAATAAAAACAATAAATAAAGTAAGACTGTAGCAGGTTGAACAGAAAAAATAAATCAAAGATCCTCTTTGATCTGGCCACTTCAGAGAGAAAAGCCTTTGACCAGTTCAGGCATTGTTGATTTATTTATTTACCCATAATCCAAAGGGTTTTGTAACCAATCAGATGAAGGGAACAATCAGATGGCCATATATTTTTTTTATGGGAGCTTGACCAGGACACTGAAGTTACCACCATTTTCAAAAGTGTGAAGACCAAAGAGGGTCAGGACTTTGAGTTTAATGTGTCACCCAAAGGGTGAAGAATTTTCCTTAAACTGAAGAACATAAAGCACGTTTGTTTCACTGCCATTTGCTTTCCTCATGTTTTCCTCTTTGTCTATCAAATGGTTTTGTGTCAGTCACCAGGTCACTAATTAATCAATAATTCAAACTCCACTGACCCAGTTTTAATCAATTAAAATGTGTCCTGTCTAACAGTGCAATGAGAGAATGAAATAATTGCTTTGTCTGGATGATGGTTTACCTGCCCCAGGGTGTGAAATACAGGCCTGATTCTGTCAGCATGTGGCAGAGGACCATAAACCATCCATCACCACATCACCTGTGTCTAATTAAGATAAATGAACAGCTTACTGTATGTCAGGTGTTGCAGCTGTGGTTGGAATGAAAACCAGAGTACACAGGGGAAGCACAAGGACCGAACTTGAGAACAGCTGTTTTACAGGGTTCACAAACTCTCACATAATTACAGCACAGGAGCTGGGCTTCTAACTGAGAGGTTGCTGGTTCAAATCCCAGATGGGGGAATTGCTGCCTTAAACACAGGCACTTATGAATTATCCAGCTGTATAAGCAGACAGTGTAAAGACATAAGCTGCTCTGCTACGCACATAAATAATGAAAATTATGTATATCTAAAAGCTGTGCGATTGCGGTGAGGCTGGAGGAAGCAGATTCGACATTCTGTGCCCTTTCTGAGCAGACCCGAAAACGCACAGGATCACACCCGTTCCCCAAAATGTTTGGCCGTAAAAACCCGCCAAGCAGAGAGACGGGCGCCTGAGACGCGATTCTCCATCTCCGCACCACCCCCCCACACCCGAGCGGCCCACCCAACGGACCCCCGGTGGGCGGTCCCGGAGGAGAAGCCATGGCGGGCGCATTTATCACCGTGACGATCGGCAGTGGAAAGGGCTATTTTTAGACTGCTGTGGAGCAGCTGTCAAATGAACTACTGGAGGAACAAGGGGGAACGTAGGGGCAACAGAGCCCGAAAAAGCAGCAATCAAACGCTGCAGGAGCTGCAGGAGACCATATACACACACAAACACACACCACATACGCTTACACACACACACACACAGACAGACACACACACACACACACACACACACACACACAGTGAAGGCTCATACCCATATGAACTGGAGTACCCCATGGGGGAGGTTTGCAGAGGACAGGGCTGGTAAGACTCCATTAGGTTGGGGGGAAAAAAGGAAGTGTGTGGACAATAGGGTACCTTATTGCCCAGGTGACATAGAGGTAGGGGTTGAGGAGAAGGGGTCTTTGAAATGACATTTACCTTGTTGTCCAGGTTGAACAGGTAAGAGTCGTTTTCCCTAACGTCAGCCTCGCTATCAGAGATGATCTCCCCCACATACCTGTAACCAAGAGCAGGGGCGTCAACAAACCGTCACCTAGGCAACCATTGCTACTGAACAGGCAGGAACCTGCAGGCCTGTGCTGGCAGATGCATCATGGGACATTCACTGACAGGAGCTGCACTTAACACAGACTGCTTAAGTAAATACCCAGCAGTGTCAATGAAGTGTGCAAGACCGTAATCTATGTTAAACATGCCAGCACCTGGAATGAAGGATTGATGATAGATTTAATAAGGGCTTGGATAAAAACTGTAGTGCCCTGTGGCACCACACATGCAGTAGGATACAGAAAATCCAAGCTTCTCATTGGTCAATACTGGTTTTTGCCAGAAAAAAAGCTGAATCCATGCAATCTTTTGTTCTCATCGCCGGTCTTAATGTCCGAGCACTTTAATAATTGTCTGTTATTTAATAACTATGTCTGGCATGGCGACCCCCTGCTGTATTTTGGGGGACACTCACTCGCAGACGAAGGTGCCCTGGGGGATATCCTGCAGTGTCCGCACCCCCCAGCCCATTTTATGGGTCCGGAACAGCTGCAGGCGAATCCTGGAAGGAGAGAACGCGTTACACGGTTACAAAAATCAAACCAAACGTGCTCATCCCATCACAAACAGTACACCAAACACACCCTGTCCCAAAACTCAAATTCAACCAGTTACAAGGAAAGTGAAAGCGCTTTATCTGTTCAGGGTTAACAAGAGATGACTGAGCTGGATCATGTGAAAACAACCTGCAGCATGCAGTTTTCACTGTAGACCGTCCTGCCCCATGCTGTTCCTACAGGCCACTGTTCTGCCCTGTGCTGTTCCTACGAGCCACTGTTCCACCCTGTGCTGTTCCTACAGGCCACTGTTCTGCCCCGTGCTGTTCCTAGAGGCCACTGTTCTGCCCCGTGCTGTTCCTAGAGGCCACTGTTCTGCCCCGTGCTGTTCCTACAGGCCACTGTTCTGCCCCGTGCTGTTCCTACAAGCCACTGTTCTGCCCTGTGCTGTTCCTGCAGGCCACTGTTCTGCACTGTGATTCTGACTAAACTGTTCTGCACCATGCAAAACCCTTTTGCATTGCATGGTTATAGGGTAAAGCATTCTGCACCAAGCAATTCTTACCGTAGGACATTCTGCACCATGCGGTTCTTACCGTAACCCGTTCTACACCACGCGGTTCTTACCGTAAGCCGTTCTGCACCACGCGGTTCTTACCGTAAGCCGTTCTGGACCACGCGGTTCTTGCAGGTCCTCCAGCAGGAGCAGGCATGGTTACACTCGAAGATGAGCGGCGGCTCCTCTCGGCAGAACTCCGGGAGCAAACGCCCCTCCTGCAGACACACGCACACACAGGCGGACGCACGCAAGCACACATAGAAATATATGCACATAGTCACAAATAAAAACGCACACACACACACACACACACCGGTGTACAAGCACACACACAGTAATAGTTACACATTCAGTCACAGAAACCCAAACACACACACACACACCCCCACCGCCACACACACAAATACATACACACACACACAAACACACAGTTTGGGTTAATCTCTAAGTACAACGAGCATTGAGAGGTTCTGACCAGCTACCTAACACTGGAAATTCATGTTCTAATTCTAAACTGTCCTGGCCTGGAAGATGATGCTGTCAAAACATTTAAAAAGAATTAACAAATTGTCAAAACATGTTCTTCACTGATTCAATACAATAAATACACTTCCCAGAGGAGCAGTGGCCACCAAAACGCCACGAGAAGCAGTGTGTGTCTGCCTGTAACGGCCAGCAGATGGCGCTTATGGCCATAATGAGAAATGACAAGCAAATGATAAAAAAAATTGTTACAGTCATAAAGTTGATGAAGAGAATGGAACTGAAATCAAGAGGAAACAAAAACTCAATCAGGATAAATTAAAAATGGTGAAAATATGTTCCATATTCCAAATCATATACATGATGTATGGCACTATGCTTGATGGGTGACAGAATCCTTTCTGTGCAGGATTAACAGAAAACCCAGAATCCAATGCTGCTACTTCATAAACGACAACAGCAGTGACAAAAGAACTGTGGTCTGATAAAACTAGCCCACAAGCATTCCAAGTATTTAAATAATACCATGCATTATGTGACATCAGCACACAGCATTTGCATATAAACGCCTCACTGAGAGTCAGAGGAAGTGTGCCGTGTTCGCTCAGGTGAGCAGAGCTGTCTTACCTTGTCATACCAGCAGCGCAGACTGAGTTGGCCACACATACAGTTGGTGGAGGAGCAGTCGTCTTTACACACGCAGTACTGCCAACCACAGACAGGGGGCAGAGTAAACCATCTCAATCTCAGCAGCACTGTCCACTGTGAACATTTCTTAGCATGGTTTATATTTAGCTGGACGGTGTAAGCGTGTCCAAACTCTCACCTGTAAGTGTGTGATGTTCTTGTCTATGTTCATGGGTGAGGTGACGCAGTTGTCCGGGACGTATTTGTAGTTGTCGGGACAGGGTTCGCTGTCCACCCCATTCACACACGGGACGGGGACTCTCTCGTATCCCCGGGCGATGTCCCTGAAGGAGGACAGACACCACAAAAGATGAGCACTCCCTACTCAATAAATCATTGCTCCCAATAACTTTATTGCTTACTAAACGTTTAGTAAGGAATTTAACACTGTGGCAGACTTTAATGTTTGCCTTCACTAAAACAAAAAAATAATGGATTCTATGTGGCAATAGAATCATACAATAAAAACCTGTCACGCTACGCTCAAGACAAAGTGCACCGCGCACACGCACACACACACACACACACTGCTGTGAGCTCAGACCTCCAGAGATAGCCCACCTGCTCAGCACTTTCTCGCCCTGATTGGAGCGGCCGCCGCGGGCCTCCCTCAGCTTCCTGCTGGCCTGCAGGGCGCTCCACACCTTGGAGTTATGGCTGCAGCACTCTAGCGGCGTCTCGCCCTCGCGGTTCTTCAAGTTTACATCCGCCCCGCGTGAGAGGAACAGTCTGGAGGGCAAGGAGAGAAAAACGACCTTTCACCTCTGTGCGCCAACCAACCAGAACTGCACTTTAACACTTTCTCCCCCTCCATGGCCCAATCAGGAAGCCCCATATGTAGTAACAAGCCATCATCATCACCACAGTCTGCTATTAACAGCACAGACTGTACTCAGATCAGTGCTGCCTGCTGCTTCTCTTCACACCACAGTTGACAAGTTCAGCTCACACAGACGTGAGCCGGAGAACACTCTGTTAGCAACTTCGCCCCCTGCTGGCCAGTCAGGCAACTACAGTCTGCCCATGCAGTGAGACATGACATTGCAGCCGGCTTAATTCATCCCAATATTTGATTGGATACCAGAGTGTGAGGCCCGTCCACACAATTGGTCAGTGTCATAAGACAATCTTGGGGAACCCCTGGGGGCGCCCCACACCCCCTTCTTAGACCCCGCTTTGCCTTCCCTGAGCCACGCCCTGACACTCACGCCACACAGTCGAGCCGGTTCTCTCTCGCGGCGATGTGCAGGGGCGAGTCCCCGTGGATGTTGACGGCGTGGAGGTCACAACGGGCGTCCAGTAGGATCTCAGCGATGCCCACACAGCCCGAGAACGCCGCCCAGTGCAGACAGATATTCTCCTCCTGAAAGCGTCACAGCACATTACAATATACACTGCATTACAGCACATTACAATATACACTGCATTACAATATATACACTGCATTACAGCACATTACAATATACACTGCATTACATGACATTACAATATACACTGCATTACAGGACATTACATTATACACTGCATTACAGGACATTACAATATACACTGCATTAAATTGTGTTACAGTATATCAATCACTGCATTGAAATGCATTAGAGTAAATTACATTATGCACTGCATTACGATACATTACAGCGTATCATAGTACATTACTAATTACACGACAATTCCACAGGAAGTCTGAAACATTTAGAACTTTGGAAGTGACAGACAAATACATCAATTCCAAGAACGTGAGTCCTTTTTTAAATGGTGCACTAGACTGATTAATTATCAAACAGTAATCAGGGTGCCGTCTTTACATAACAAAAAGATTGAGTCTGCAGTAAAAAGGGCCAGAGGAGGCAGCAGAGAGTAATGAGACTGATTAATGTAATCAGCTTGCCATATTTTTTGCAAGTGAAGCAGAGGCAAATTGTTGCCTCGCTACATAAATAGTGGCAGCCCTAACTCAGCCTGCCCCCTTGTGGAGAGGAGGACTAACCTTGTCTCTGATGTTGATGTCGGCCCCTCTGGACAGCAGGAGTTTAACCTGCTCTACGTGCTTGTACTCTGTCGCCCAGATCATAGCCGTCCAGCCTCCGTCATCCTGAAATGAATGACATCACCCCATGACATCACAATGACATTAACCAATGACCATCAATCTCTCATTAAAATGGCACCGCAAAATAAAAGCAATACAACAATTACAAAAATGATAAGAGATTACAGAGACACATGTGAAATTAAACAAAAACAGCAATGAAATGAAGACAGCATAAAAGCAACAGTGAAGGAGAAATGCTCGTTGTTGATTTTAATTGACTCAATCTAATTCAATCAATGAACAGCAAAATGACCACCTAACATTCATTGAGGATAATTTCAGGTAATGAACTGAATTTCAGTAAATGCCCTGAACTGAAATGGGACTGAAACCATTGGATGCGGGTGCTTCTCAAGACATGTATTAAAGTGGTCTCCCCAAACCTATCATGGGCTAGCCCATAAATTTACTGGCCATTCCAAATTTAAAAGGGAAAAAAAAAAAAAAAAAGAAGTAGGCAGATTAAAAATTAAATATTAAAATCACTGTAGAGCTGATCAGAGCATGCCGGAAACTCTGTTGCTACAGGCAGACTGTAATTAATTGAATTTCCTCGATTGCCGTCCTGTCACATTAAAACTGATGAACACAATTACGGAGGAGCTCGTCTCCAGAGAGGGATCATGTCCAACACAACCTGCGGCATTCCTTCCCTGTAATATCAGGGCGATGGCGATAACGATTACATTAACCCGCCAACAAACGAACGCATCACCAGCATCATTACAGGATAACGACGCACAGTGATTCTCACTGCACCGTGTGGAGCAACACGGTCACTGAGAGCCAGACCCAAACTTACTTCCCGTCCTGATTTTACTACACATTAAACTCGAAGGGGAGAGATGACGGGGGATGACACAGCCATGTTTCATTTGCTTATTAACTTTATTAGTATTTATTCAACAACAAGCGTAAATTCGCAAAATATCTGCAACAAGGCCACTCCCCCTTTCAGCCAATTGGCATGAACAGAAACGTACACCTACACACACACACACACACACACACACACACACCCACACACACACACACACACACACACACACACACACACACACACACACACACACACACACACACACACACACACACACACACACACACACACACACACAGGACTGACAGCCCATAGGCACACCCACCTGGCAGTTGATGTCTATTGCTCCTGTGGACAGGAGGTGTTCCACGATCTCGAAATGCCCGATCTTGGCAGCCAGGTGGAGGCAGGTTGAGCCCTCCACATCCTGCAAGAATAGAAGACGGTAGACGAGACTTGTTAACACCAACCGTTAGCGAGTGAGCCGTGGTAGTATCAATTTTTAGTTGACGCAATATGACAAATTGAAATTACCATTGACAAAAATGATTGAAAAATAAAAACAAACTAGCATTTAAACGGCACTTGGGACTTGAGTCATAGTTATAGAGAGATGCTGCTGGTATCCTGGCAGCAGTTTCCAGGGCCGCGGTTTCCATGGTGAGGGGCTGACCTTGTGGCTGGCGATGGCCCCTGCTCTCAGGAGGTAACGGACCGTCTCCAGCTGGTTGTTCTCACAAGCGTCCATCAGGGGTGTCCTCTGGTCCTCGTCACACATGTCCAGGTTAGCGCCAGCCTGAGGGGGATGGGAAGGCTGAGCGATTACATACCTGACATACCTGCATACATGTTTACATGTATACACACACATACTTATTTTACGTATACATAGACATGCACACACTTCACGTACATATGCACGCATATACAGACACAAACTTCTTTTATACTTGTGAACACACACACACACACAACCCATACACACATGCGCTCACTGAAGAAAAATCGCTCAACAATACCTCTGGTCCCCCCAGCTCCCCTTCCATAGACACTGCCCCCTAACCAACAGACCCAACCCCTTCACCCCACAGACCCCGCCCCTCATCCACAGGCCCCGCCCACAGGCCTCACCTGGACGAGCATGTGACAGACCTCCTGGTGCCCCCCCTCGGCCGCCACGTGCAGGGGTGTGCGCTTGCTTTGGCTCTCCATCTTAAAGTTGGGGTCTATCCCGTCCACTGTAGGACAAACCAACAAGGGATGTCACACACTTCTCTATCTCACTTTCTCTCTCTCTCAAACACACACACACACACACACACACACACACACACACACACACACAACATCTCAAGTAGCAAGGTCAGCACCCCATCACTGGCCATACCGGACCATACCAAGTGGCCTGTAAAAGCAGGGGTGTTTCTGAAGCATCTCTTACCCAGCATCATTAGGACCTTCTGCAGCTCCCCCTGTTTGGCAGAGATGTACAGCTGCTTGGGGTGGAACCTCAGCTTCTTGGGCCTGAGGGCAGACAGCGGGGAGAGAGACACAGTCAAACACCACAGGTCATTAAATAACCCTGCTAATACACCATACCCTGCAGCTTGACAATGGTGTAACACGATGATTCAAGTCTGAAAATTAAGTTTCATGGCAGAAAGAATGCTTGGACATGGCATGTTCAATCTTCTAACTTCCTGCATGCTAGACGTATGATGTAGCTATGCTGTTGGTAGCTATGCTGTAGCTAGCATTTCAAAGATAAAACACCATGAAAGATTTTAGTTTTAAAACACCATGAACCGTTTTCATGGAATGATAACATCGTCATCGTCCTTACTTCTCTGCATCGAGCGCCAGGAGGATGCTCTCCAGTGTCTCTTTGGGCTGGCCGGGTAAAGACCCCACCCCTGAAGCCCCAGGCCCCGCCCTCGACCCGCTGGGGGACGCGTCCTGCCCGTCCGTAGGTTTGGGGAAGGAGCTGTCTGCCTTGTCCGCTCTGGAGAGGGAGGAGTCAGAGGGGCTGAGGAACAGAGAGGAGAAGCCCTCACTGTTTTTATGCTACATATTGTATGTCACATCTGTGCCTTTACAGAGCAATGAAACTACTTCACATACATTAGAGTCATTTTAGACATGGGAGAACATGAGTACACTCATCTGATTGGTGTGAGAAACAGTGCCAGACCAGATAACTCTCAGTGCTATGGAGGGCTGGCTGAGTGCTGGTTCTTACTCTTGCCTCCGCTCTTGTTAGATAATCAGAACCACAATTGGCTCAGCTAGTCGTGTTGGTTTGCATATAATTCATATAAAAGTGAAATGAGTTGCATGCGTTGTGTTAGTAACTACTGTTTATACTCGCGCTTTAAAACAGACTTACACTCATATGACTGAACTGAGCTTTCAACCAAATACACACCAGTGCCCAACTACTGCTCATATTAACCAGACAAAAGCACTTTATTCTCCCAAACTGTGTCTGTTGGTGTGTCCACTAAATGTATGAAACTTCAAATAACGTGTTTAGCAACGCTGCCTCTGGCTGAGAAACCCTGCCCCCTCCACCCTGTTGCCGTGATGTCTGTGACGTACCCGTCGGTGGTGGTGTCGGCGCGGCCCTCACTCAGGCCGGTGGCGCCCGTGCCGTGGGCGTGGCCGGGCGGGACGCGGGAGGTGGTGTCGGCCTTGGCGATGGTGACCTCCTTGGCCTTGCTGGCATCCTCTCCACAGTGAGGGCAGAAGCTCTGCCCACGCATCACCGAGGCGCAGGCCCGGTGGAACCGGTGCGAGATGTTACAGTCCGGCTGGCACTCCATGAAGGTCCCCTGCAGAGGGCCCCAGAAAAAAAAAAAAAAACGGCATGTTCGTAAATAAATTAATTGTCAAAATAAGTAAAAACAACCATGTTGTTAATGAAGAGACAGATCCCGTGTTCGCAGTTGAAGACAGATACTTTACTTACACAGCCAGCCGCGGGAAAACAAGCATGGAGCAAAATGTTCAAAGATTACAATGTGTGGTCAACATTTATAGAGTAGCATGTGGTGACCAGGTATCCACAGGAAGTGAGGTCTGCCTTGTGCATGCCTTGAATAAAACATATGCTAGATTAAAGGGATTGCTATATGGCTCAGCAATTTGGAAAGCTATGCCCTTCTGACTACAGACCAAGAACAGTGCAAACCCACTGGTGCTGTCTCCATCTCTGACTACAGATTGGGCAAATATGCACCAATTCACTACACTAATTCTTGAAAAACTTTGGATAAAAGCTGACAAAACTGACTGTAATGTAATGTAATGAGAAACTATATTGAGGCAGTCTTTGTCCAGTGCATCAATACATAATCAATACACATTCTCTATGATAGAAAAGCACTGGAGCATTAGAGCAGTGTGTTTGTAAACGTCTCCATTTCTTGCTCCTGAGGGATATACACAACAGCACCCACCGAAACCCCCGGGGAATTTCAGGCAGAATTCTAAAAATGCGCCAGAACGTTTTGCCTTTTGAGTAAACCCCAAAGATTTTTGTGTTTGGTTGAGTTATGATGTTGGGTTAGCTTGTTGCCGTTTTTAAGGCCGTAACTTTCCCACAGGAAAACCCTTCACTTAAAGCGATAGTGCATCCAGAATGGAGCCACACGGCAGAGCCAAATGGTTAAAGGTTACTGGGAGGTTTTCTTTTTTTTTTCCTGTCGCTTTCTTTGGTACATAATAACCCTCCAAACACAGAGTTGAAAAAAAAAACCTTCCCATTCATGACCAGCAATTGTGGGGTTGGATTTTCTGACCTGAATGATCAACCAATCAGAGTGATCAATATACAATCATTGTGGACCGACCAATCATGTCTTTTCACATCTGTATTTTCATCACAGAGTCTGGCTTTTCATTTCTTCTAAATCTTATAGGACAGAGCCATTACAACTGTTGAGCAACATTTGTACACTACGGCATACACTTTCTGAAATCCGTGAAAATGCCAATGAATGATGTAATTTGACCTTTTGACCTTTGACCGAGGCAGACTCACCGCCCTGCAGAAGTATCCGCAGCCGGGGCAGCACTGGTGCTGGACCATGCCGGCCCGGTGCGCCTCGCACAGAACCAGCAGCTGCACCGTGTTGGAGGCCGCATCATTTCCTGTTTGATCACACCGCTCTGACAGCGAGTCAACTAGAAGGGAAGAGAGAGAGGGAGAAAGAGGAGGAACAGAAAAGGAGAGAGATGGAGAGAGGGGGAAAAAAGAAAGGGGGGAGAGGGAGAAGATGAGAGAGAGGGTGGAGAGATGGAGAGAGAGAGGGAGAGAGAGAGAAAGAGGAGGAACAGCAAAAAAAAGACAGAGAGAGGGGGACAGAAAGGGGGGACAGAAGGTAAAAGAGGGAGACAGGTAGAGAGGGAAGGAGGGAGGGGAGATGAGAGGAAGAGAGAGAGGGAACAAGGGTGAACAGAATTATGAAAAAGTCCTGAAAACAAGGCTTATAATCCATTAACCAAAACAAGTTAGGCAGAAACACGTCTTTTGAAGCAACATTGTCATTACAAGGGTGGGAAAAACAAGCTTTCATTTCTGCTGGCACATTCAGGTATGAACATTAAAATATACACACACACACACTGTCCTGGCCAGTGCTCAAAACACATTCAACACCCCAGAGAGAGAACAGAGAAACAGATGGGGAGGGGGGAGAGAGAGAGAGAGAGAGAGAGGGAGAGAAGAGGAGAGAGGGAGTGGGAGAGAAATGATAGGGAGATGTACTTCCTGTCATCGGCGATGTTTACATTGCTGTTTACGTGTTTGTCTACTCGCTGATTATGTTTAGACAGCACAGTTTTGTTTGTGTCACGCCAATAAAAGCAGCTTGTGAGGATGAGTTTGAGAGGGAGGGTGAAAGAGAGGGAGAGAGGAGAGAAGCAGGCATTAGAAACAGCCAAAGGGACTGATAAAGAGGGGGAAGAGAGGAAAAGAGAAGGAGGGAGAGATAAGGTCCAAGACACAGGTTGAGAGAGAGGAACATCAAGACTGAAGTAATATGGCAGAGACAGACCGTGTTTCCCTTACTCTCAGAGAGACCTGTTGATCTCTTGTGGCACAGAATGAAAGTAGAGTTGTTTTTTTATGTTTTTACCTCTGATAAGTTTAGGTGAAACATGGAAGGTCCTGAAGAGACTTTTGATGAATAAGAAGCAAAGCGCATCTACGACAGAGATAGTCTAAACAGATTCTGCTCTGGCCAAATTAATAAATTACTTATCAGATACAAAAGCGGTAATTAAAAACGCCAGCCCTGAGGGTCAGTTTGGGGCATCTCTGAATTACGCTCTTCGTAGGCTGCTCTTCACCTTGGCATTAGTCCTGCTTTCCTTGTTTACCTGATAATTAATTGATTGATGCAGCCAAAGGGGTGGAGTAAAACAAGCAGCAGAGCTGGCTCAAATAGGCAGATTTGAGTATGTACAGTTTGAGTGACCATACGTATCTGCAGGTGAGTGGGACAGTGCACATAAAAAGACAGCATCACACAGGTAAAGAGAGCGGTGTGCAGGTGAGGACCATACCTGGCCGTCCACGCTCTCCGTGGCCATGCACTTCCTGTCGGCCAGCGTGAGGATCTCGCGGCTCTTCGGCGTCTCCATGCGGCAGCTGCAAAGAGGGAGCTCCTGCGTCATGTCCGTCTCCATGGAGACCTCGCCCCCCGACACACCTGGGGAGAGAATACCACCGCACATCTGATACACCCATTCCATCTGAGCCCACCTGCTGGTTTAACTCAACCAAACATGGCTGGAACAGTGATGTGCCGACTGTACATGGAAAGTCACATAAACTGGCATTAAGTGCAAAACATTCATGCTTTCTTTGACATGTCAAATTTCTGACTTTTGATCTTTGTGCGGCTCGTTAATATTCAGGAAACAGTGCCCTTTTCTCAAACTGCACATGCCTCAAATACGAGCTGTCATGGAATTCAGGCATTATGGTGTAGAAAACAAACCACCACCAGGGGGAGCAGCTCTAAGAGTATGTTTGTGATACAAGCCAGCTTTGACCTGCAGAGGGTCCAGGCCAGATTCTCTTCACCTCTTAAATCCCTCGTTCACTTCTCAAGTACGATAGCAGGTCAGTGAAGGAGTGATCAAAACCCTGGTACCACTGAAAGCTGAAAGGGATCCGCACTGGAGTGCTTGTAGTCTAATTATAATGAACCCAGCTCCCCCAGCGGTGCAGCGAAGGATAATTATGGAAGAGATGCACCTGACAGCAGAGGTCTAATGAGTCATCATGTAGTGGGATTGTAACGGAGAGCCCTGGACTCTGTGCTGGGGATGGGAGTTGCCAGCTTGAACCCAAGGTAGGAAACCAACACTGTTCCTGTGCACTGGGGGCTTTTTTACACAGCGAGGATACCGATGTAAAAGATAATGGTGAGTCATCAGTGGAAACATGCATGTCAGGACACAACATTCTCTCTCTGCAGGGGCTCCCCTCCTGACAGGCTAACGTGCTAATCGACCTTCGTGGTATGAGACGTTAATGACAGCTCGCGCAGCATTCACAATGTTGTTTTACCAGCAGGAGGTTTTGGCAAGACCACAGTAAAAAAAAACAAAAAAAAACAAAAAGAGACTGACAACTTCTCCCCGTTTTCAGCTGAAACAGTACATTTTCCTCATGTACTTCCAGCATGGTTGGAAACTCTCCTCCACGCATGCAACATTTTGGCTAACAATCCGAAAGTTGAGGGACGATCCAGACTTCCTTGGAGACCACTGATTACTATTAACGGTTTAGGCATTCAGCAGACACTAAGAGCGAATTAACACAGTTTGTGGAACGACACTATGTGAAAATCAGGACCAGGCTTTAAATTTAGGGGCTGAAGGAGTACCCCAGGGGTCCGGCCATGGGGCTTACCTGAGTGCTGAGACGAGAGCAGCTCCTCTTGGGCCTTCAGGTTGAGGGAGTCCAGGGGCACCTCAGTGTACTCCTTACTGATGCTCTGGTCCTGGCCCAGTGGCTGGGCCTGGGGTTCTGACTCGTTGCCTGGGGCGATGGAGAGAGAGAAAGAGAGAGAGAAGAAAGGGGAAAGGGGGTGAGAGTGAAGGGGGACAGCAGGGAGAGAGAAAGAAGAGAGGGGGGAGAGAAAAGAGTGAGAAAGTGTAAAAGTAGGGAGAGAGAAGCAAGAGAAGGAGGAGGAGAAAAAGGGAAAGAGAAAGAGAGGAAGAGCTAGGCCATGACACAACTGCATGCGCTAGAGTTTGCTACTCTAGAAAACATGCATAAACATGACCATAGGACACCTCCCATGAGCCTCTTGGGCACAGCAGAAACAGATTACCTCAGGACAGCCTGAGCAAAGTTCAGGTACAGGAGGCGGACAGAACGTATTTCTGCATGAACGGAAAAGGCAGATGGAAGGTACACGAGTACCTGAGAGTCCGTCTGTCTTGGATTTCATCTTCCGTTTGCGCTTCCGGGACGGCCGAAGCCAGGGATTGTCGCTTTTTCCTTTTTTTTTCAGCCGCTTCTTCATGCTGGACTCTGAGCTCTGGAATAAAACAGGGAGCCAATAGGGAATGTGGTAACTTGCATGGCAACCAAGATTAGCCAATCAAGACTTGGCTGCGAAGGACCACCTAATGAAAAGGCATTTTTGAGTTCTAAACCGAGTGTGAGCAGCTAGCCACTGATCGGCTGTTTTTGATGAACTTTATAATCATCTTGCCAGCATTTAACAGTAAACATGGCAACCCTGATTCACCTTGATTGTCAGTATCATAAAAAAGACTATGAAAAATATCTACAAAACCAAAGCATGAGAATAATAATTTTAGTCACATGGTATTTTGTGTAAACTTTATCAGTCACAGAGCCAGGAAACATTGACAGTGCCCTGCCTGGGAGTTGGAGCTCCCAACTCAAAAGGGAGATGCATGGTTTTATTTTTATTTTTTCATACGACATGGCTGAATTACAAGTTGCTGGCCTTTTCTCACAGATTATCAGACAGAGAAAGAATGGGGTTTTTATGACAATACCACAGTCATCCATCATGTTTTTTACTTGCCTCCAGCATGCTCTGCTCTGGAATGATAAAACCAACAGATAACCAGCAGAGAAGTCGCAGACTCAAGACAGCTATTTTAATCTGGCCTTTTTTCAGTTTTTTTTATAGGGAGCAGTCAGTTTCAATGGAGGCCATTATCATCACATCTTTCTGGCAAAGAGCAGAGAAGCCGCTGTACCATGGGTTGATTCTTCGGCCAAAAAGGGGGGGAAAACCATTTATAATAAAACACCAATTTTGAATGGGCAATCACTGAGTCCGTAAGCTGTGCTCTTCGCAGCAACCTCCGCTGCCAACCCGTGAGAACGATCCGCAAACGAGCACGTGACCTGCAGCCGGAGAGGTGATGACAAGCAGCCAACCGGAGCTTTCAGAAACAGGAGTACGGGGGAGAAGGCTCCGTGGACGTCGCAGATCACTACCAGCAGGGGGTGCTGCCGAGCAAGGATGTAGAACGAGGGGCCCATGTGCGCACTGGAACCATGCCTTAACAGGATTAAGACTGTGGGGTCAATCCACACACTGGAGCGGGTCTTACCAGGTCTGAGTCGTTGCCTTCTTCCTCTCCTTCATCATCCCCTGAGTCCTCCGTGTCCTGTTCTCCCATCTCTCCATCGCCCTCTCCCTCCCCCTGGGAAAGGAAATCAGGCTGAGAATTCAGTCAAGCTACAATATCCTCAGCCTTTCTCTACCGTACCTTTTACTGCCCCGTTTCCATGGAAATTCATATTTCAGCCGTAAGCCAGCACAAAAATAAGCCATTAAAAGGAAATACTGTAAAACCTGAAAGATGCACGTACTGAAAATAAAGATTGTTTAGAATAACTGGAATTGTTGCTTATTTGTTCTGGCCAATGGGATGGGCCTAACCCTGGGCACATGGGCTCACTAACCCTGGGCACATGGGCTCGCTCTGGCCAATGATGCCTAACCCTGGGCACACGGGCTCACTCTGGCACATGGACATGGACTTGCTCTGGCCAATGGGGTGAGCCTATCCTGGGCACATGGGCTCACTCTGGCCAATGGGGTGAGCCTAACCTGAGAGGTGCCAATGGGGCGAGCTGGGCACATCCACCTGGCCAATGGGATGAGCCTGCTCCCTTTCTGGGCACATGGGCTCATATGGCCACACCCTGGCATCTGGCCCCCTCCCTGGCCATGGGCTCTGCCAATCCTCCTCCTGGGCTTCCGAGAGGTGCCGCTGTCCACCGTCCTGCTCCCTTTCTGGGATATGGCCACACCCTCCCCCCCACTCTGCCCTCAGACTCGTCCTCCTCGGACTCGTTTTCCACGCTCTCTCCATTCACGTGCAAGCTCTCCTTCTGCCAGGTTGAGGGAGAAGAGGTAAAGGTGTGTTAGCAGAGTGGATGGTGAACTGGGTTCATTCATGTGTGTTCGTGTGTGCCTCTGTGTGTGTCTGTATGTGTGTGTGTGTGTGTGTGTGTGTATGTGCATTTTCTCTAACCTGAACGGTAGAGCGGCTCAGGTCCTTGAAGATGTCCAGCACCGAGGGCTTTAGCACTTTGGTTTTCTTTTTGGGGACCAGGCTGTATGTCCCCATCTTCCTCTTCTTCTTCCGTGACACGGCGGCTGCTGAAACATAGAGGGGGCGGGGGGACAAGGCTGCACTTTAAAGACCCGCTCTAGAGAACCAATCAGAGTGAGGCATGGCAGTTAACCCAGCCAACCAGAGAGCCTGGATGATCACGCCCACCTGCTACCAGGAGGTTTATAAACACTCAAGGCAGCATATATTATTTTCTTATTCTCAGACTTTCTAATCTCCAAAAAAACCTATAGGAAAAACACATAGGACTTGCAGACCACCATTACTCTGTACTGGGTGGGAAGAAAACAAAGCTACCAATATACCTACGACAATGAGAAGCTTGGGAAAAAAGGCAAGTTGGCGATTTTCACAAAACTAAGAGAAAGTCATCCTCTGGAACATATTAGTAGGGTGACACACACACACACACATATATTCACATACACACACACCTGCCCTTATATAATATATATTATATAATATTAGCAGCCGCACTACTGTATTCACAAAGATCACGGTGCAATAAACAACCTGAAACTCTTGGCTGAACAGCAGGAGTGAACTGGTGAACTTGGGAGGGGAAGGTGGTCCCTAATCATTGGGCTGAAATGAATTTTGAGGGGTAGGTGGTATCCGATTGGTGGACTAAGATGAGGTCAGAGGAATAGGCAGTTCCTGATTGGTGGGCTGGAGCCTGACCTGTCTGTGGCTTGGTGGGGGCAGCGGGCTGGTCGTTTTGGCTCTGAGGTAGCTGGTTTTGGGAAGGGGGGGGCGACTGCTGCGCCGTTTTCTCCGTCTCCTGTACGCTCCGACTCTCTTCTTTCCTGATGTTTGGTTCTTTTATTTCCCTGTTCAAAAGCTGCAGAGAGGAAAGAAAACTGTAAATGGTGCTTTAAAAAAAATTACAAAGATGAATTAAAAATACTGGCGTTTATAAACATTCAAGCATTTTTTTTTTTAGTTTTTACAAATTGTATGCCTGCAACCTGCAAAAAGAGGAGTTCACACTGTATGACTCAAGAGTTCAAGAGTTCTGCTTCAAGAGTTAATACCAGCCGGTCTGAGTTGCTGCTTGTAACTGTTGCTGCTGTGTGCTTGCCTGCAATGCTAACCATATAGCAGTATAAATCAATACTCATACATTCATTAAAATGTCAATTTCATGACTTGGACCAATTTTTTTTTTTTTTCCCCAATCCAGCAGTTTTGATCACCATTTTCAAATGAATGGATGCAATTGATATAGATATGACTGTGAAATGTGAGGATGGCTCCAGCAGGCCTGGAAAAGGTATACTGTATGAACACTGCAGGTAACTTGGTCGTGGGTGGTACCTTTAGCGTTGACTGGTTGGAGGCGGGTCTCGCCATGGTCTTGCGGGCCCGGTGTACGACCGGCTGCGAGGGGGGCTGTTGGGGGGTTCCGTTTTTAGTCTCTGTGTCTGCCCCCGCCCCCGAGACCGAGCCCATTTCAGTCTTTGAGGCCATGCCCAGATTCCGGGCTCGGGCGGGGCCAGAGGAGGGGGGGAGGGTTTTGGCGGCGTGCCCCGCCAAAGAGGCGCCCACAGGCGACCCAGTAGTCCTGTTTGGGGCCGCCGCCGCCCCCTCCTGCTGCTGCCCTCCGAGGATGAAGCCGTTGCTACCGGTGACGGACCCGTGAGGGGGGTCCCCTCCTTCCACCAGCAGACCGTTCTCACGTATCCGTGGCGACTCCCTGTGGGCGGAGCCATGCGGGCCTTTCCCCCCCCGATCTCTCGTACGTCCCGTTCACCTCCACCTCTCCTCTCTGGGGTCCCCTCGCCGGTCCATCACCCCCTCTTCTTCACCTGGTCACAAATAAGAAATGTCATTTTAAAAGGAACATAACAACAGATTAACCTAAAAAGTAATAAAAGGGATAGACTGATATTGAGGCAATCTGTCTCCATCAAAATACTAACAACAGTGTACTGGCTGTTGCATTTAGCTTCAGCAGTGTGACAGTAGAAGGGTACAGGGTGGTATGGCTGCTTAGCTTCAGCAGTGTGACAGTAGAAGGGTACAGGGTGGTATGGCTGCTTAGCTTCAGCAGTGTGACAGCAGAAGTATACAGGGTGGTATGGATGCTTAGCTTCAGCAGTGTGACAGTAGAAGGGTACAGGGTGGTATGGCTGCTTAGCTTCAGCAGTGTGACAGTAGAAGGGTACAGGTTGGTGTGGCTGCTTAGCTTCAGCAGTGTGACAGTAGAAGGGTACAGGGTGGTGTGGCTGCTTAGCTTCAGCAGTGTGACAGCAGAAGGGTACAGGGTGGTATGGCTGCTTAGCTTCAGCAGTGTGACAGTAGAAGGGTACAGGTTGGTGTGGCTGCTTAGCTTCAGCAGTGTGACAGTAGAAGGGTACAGGGTGGTATGGCTGCTTAGCTTCAGCAGTGTGACAGTAGAAGGGTACAGGGTGGTGTGGCTGCTTAGCTTCAGCAGTGTGACGGTAGAAGGGTACAGGGTGGTGTGGCTGCTTAGCTTCAGCAGTGTGACAGCAGAAGTATACAGGGTGGTATGGCTGCTTAGCTTCAGCAGTGTGACAGCAGAAGTATACAGGGTGGTATGGCTGCTTAGCTTCAGCAGAGTGACATGGGAAAGGTACAGGGTGGTTTTGCTGCTCAGCTGAGTGATCAGAACCACTCCCAAAGGATACTGACAAGGTTACGATTCAAGAGCAGACAACTTCAACATGCTCTCACAGCGATTAGGCCCGCCATGTTCTCCCTGAGAGCGAACGATGCCTTCAGAAATACTCCAAAGTCAGGAACTCCATAAAAATCATTTCAAACTGCCAACACCTCCATCCCAAGACACCACAAAAAACAATTAGGAAAATGAGTTAATAAAACCATTTAATCTTCAGACACTGGTAAGGGAATATAGTTCTGGTCTTAACAGAAAATTGCATTTGCCTGAAAATTTAAAGACTAAGCAGGAAGTGATATCATGTCTTGCAGGATGTTTGTACCTGCCGGCAGATGCCATTTCTGCTTGAGCTCTGTGATCTGGATTTGGAGTCCTGTTTGGGCTAGTTTGTTTTTGAGCCTGAGCCAGAATTCTAAGGCAATCACACTCCTTTGTTCTCTTCTCTAAATTTTTACATATACAAATTTACATATAGACTTGGCAGGATTATATCAGTTAAGAGTTGGTAGAAGTCATTGATGCGTAACTGCAATCGCCCGAAGGAAAACAATTCAATAAATGTCCAAAGTGACAGGCCAACTTCACTCCTCCTTATATGTGAAGAAAAAGAAGAAGGTCAAGACGTTCTACCTTGGAGATCAAATTCTGAATTACAACTTATGAAAGACAATGATGGTTGCTATAATACAGTTAGCTGGGGTTTAGCCTATCTGGAAATAACCTAGACTTCTTTATTGCTCTGTGGTCAATGTACTCAAATCATGAATGAAAAGCTTATCATAAACTGTGCATTGCAAGTGTTGCGTTATCAGTCAGTGTTGCAGTGAGTCAGCTCAACCAGCAGGGGGAGCTGCTGAGAATGAGGGAGAGAGTCAGATTTGAGTCAGGGCAAACACTGGCTCCCCCTCGGCAGGTTGTATGGATGAGGAGTGTGTAAAAATACTAGCTACCTCACATGTACACAAAAATGCCTGTCTAACCTGTCACACCTAGAGAAAATATGCTCTTCAAAAAGCTAGGGGGTCCAATTTTATTCGACCCAAGAAGTATTATTTTACACAGAAAGTCAATTCTTGAAACACCTTGCTAAGTCACATAGCAGAGGCAGAGACCCTTGGGCTGTTCAGGCCCATGGTTGATGCAGTGTAGGATTCTCCACTGATTGTAGGCAAATGACCAGCCTGGTTGGGTTGAGGGTCATTGCGGCATGCTCTCATGTCCTTATTGTTCAATTTAGTAAGTGAATCTTTTGAATTGCTTTGAGATGAAACTGCGCCCAACCCTATTGGACAGACTGGGAAGTGGATATCAGCATCCAGCCCATATACACACCAAACCATCGACCCCCACCCCCCAAGAGCCCCAGACTGACCTCCATCTCTGTTGCCAAGCGGCTGCTTCATCAGGTCCGTCTTCACCGGCTCTACCTTCCCTGCCACGCCCTTCACCAAACCTGCAGGCTGGGAGACAGACAGAGAGAGGGATGTAAGAGATCTGACTTGTGTTATATGACTGGAAGCGCAACACACACACACACACACACACACACACACACACACACACACACACACACACACACACACACACACACACACACTGTGCAATCAACCACTATACTGTGCTAATGCATGTGTGGAGGAAAAAAAAAAACCAAAAGGCCAGGATTATCATTGGGAACTATGATCCTAAACTATCCAATAGCATAACTGCTATCCAAATCCACTAGCATAACTGCTATGTAATAACAAAATGGCTGCTGTGCACCATCCAGATGGATGCTACGGTACAGAGATGAGTTTTCTCTATTGCTGAGAAGCAGATTGAGAATAGTGGTGAAAATCTCTGACCTCACAAAGATTCAATTATGATTCTCTGGGGAACAAGTCTACGGATCATGAAATCTGTAATTTCACCACAGCTTGACTCAATTTGATTATTTTCATAAAATTCAATTAATTTCAATTCATAGCCTTTAAAAAAAACGTATTGAATAAAACAATAAAACCCGTACAGGACATTTATTTTGCCATATGTTAGTTAAAAAAATGTGTACACTTCTGTATGAGTATGAGGTGCAATACAATTGCAACTTTTATTATTATTAATGAGGATGGTGACGAAATTCTTCAGGGACACCAGGTGGATCACATGGAAACAGATCTACAGGGAGAGATCTCCCCTCTCTTATCTTACGCATTCTGCTGATGCAAAGGAGTCCTTTTCACAGCCTCTTTCCTCTCAGTTGGAACTGCATTTTATCGACCTTTAATTTAAAACCTAAAATTCATTTAACAGAAAGCTGATAAATAGCTGCGTGGCAGTCTCAGCGTTATATTTGTAAGATTTATTTTTCTCGAAGGAAAGAGAAACAAGGCCTGGGGCGGGGTAAGTCCAGTGCAAGCTTACTGAACTTCAACAGCTTTAATCCTATTTGAACGTTTTAGGATTTCAAAGGAAAAATCCCTTTGAAGTTTGTCAAAAGTGGACAAAATGACCATTTCATGTTATGAAAGTACTAATCAATTCTAAAGTGTATTCTTACACTTTGGTGATCTGAGCAAACCCAACCATGGGCCAAAACTCAACCAAAAACAAAATTAAACCACAAACCAAACTCAACCACTGTCGGAACGCAACCATTTCCCAAATGCAACCACAAACCATGATCAGCAACTAACCGCTCAAGACAGATTCAAGGGCTGCTGTTTCAGTATTGGGTTTGGACTGTGCCAGTACCGACTGCTGCTGGCAGCCTGGCTGGAGCCGTTTCATTTTAAAAACCAGCATGGAACATTTCTCTCATCCCAAACACTGGTCTGGTAAATCTCTTTTTGACAAAAACACTGCTGTATTTAAACATTTAAAGCTTTAGTACTTTAAAGGCACATTTCTTAAACACGTTGAAAAACCCGTTCTCCAGTGGCTGCGCTGGTTACTCTGTAAGGGAGTAAAAAGCCTCCATTTCCCAAGGGAAAGGCGCTATATCGGGGGGCCTCGGTCACCGCGGAAACCCGCCGGTCGATAAAAGACGGCAAGATAGCAAAACATAACAGTGGAGCGTAAAATCTTGGAGGTTACCGTTTATGCAGCTTTTAAAAAAAAAGATTAGATGTTTACACCTCAGCGATTCAAGTCATGCTGCAGGAAAACAAAAGCATATGCAAATGTACTTTAATATAAAATAAAAATAAAAAGCAGTGTGATCCCTTTATGTGCCATTTTGTCTGGCCAGACCAGATGCAGGCTAACCCTAATGGGCGCCTCATCCAAGCAGTGCACTGTTTCCATGACAACAACGAACAAGGGCAGTGCTTTAGAGACCATCTTGATCCTCGCCGTCCCACAATGCACCGACACGGGGTCCCTCCTTTGAACCCCCAAAAATCAGTCATCCATCTCCACAGCTCCTCCCAAAAATGAGAGCCATCAATCACCACGAACTCACAACCTCACGGTAACCTTTCTATATGGGGTGGGGTGAGGGCAAAGGTTAGAAAACTGACCATTTTGGGCCCAGTTGACAAGAAAGAGGGGAGACTTCATTTGAAAACTGGGGCAAGGAAACTGGTGCCTTTTAGTCTGACAAAATTCAGATTCCAACCACAATAAGAGCAGGAGTTTCCAGAAGAAAGGGAGACAAAAGACAGAAACTCTGGTGTTGAAAACCCAGAGATGGGGGGGGAAAAAAAAACGATGATTCAGATATTCAGATATTCCTCTAACATTGTGTTACAATACATCAGGGGTGCGTGACTCCAGAGCTAGCGGGATTCATCGCCTGCAGGGTTTCGTAGCTTCCCTCCCGTCAGATGCTAATTCAGGCCTTAGACGAGGTGTTTGCCACCTCCTGTGCCATGACTTAATCACTGAAGGACACCTGTAACCCAAATTCAGCAGGCACTGAGGTCCTCCTGGACCACAGTCATGCACCCCTGGCCTATATTACATTCCACAGGAAAAACAGGACGGTTAACTCGGAAGCCTGCATGCTGAACACTCTCCTGTATAATTAAAGGGGAACTCCACCCAAAAAAATCATTAATTTGGTATGTTCCAACTTACCCTCAAAATAACTGGTGCAACCTGCATTTCACTCATCAAAACCACATTTTTTTCTTCAGCCTCAGCAAAAGACAATTTGTCAATGGGATATAACTCTTCCTCCTCTTATCACTGCAAAGCAAACTGAAGTCTCTTTTTAAGTGAACAAATACCATACAATGGAGACAGATCAGACTGTATTGGTTTCTCTGTATTCTCAAGACACCGTTACAGTGTTTTGGAGACGACCAAAGGTTTGGAGTCTTGGTTTAGTTCCAACTCAATAACAACCTCCACTAAATTATCTGAATGAATTCCACAGAGGGGAAAGGGGCGGTGCTATAGCCAGGTGACATCACTGTTTGGGGTGGGGCTCTGTATGTTTTCCTCGCTGCAGTGACCTTCAGGATTACATATTAAACATTAGGAAAGATGGATGGATTACTTTTGAAGGGGAACTTCACTGTTAATCTGGTGGTGTCATAAATCTACCAAAGTGATTCATGTCACCAAGGCAGTCACACCTACTCCCAAGAGTCAGATTTCTGAGTGGAATTCTGGGGAAACATTCCCTATGTCCACGAACAAGAGTGGTGAAACACTGTATTTGTTTGATAGCCAATACAGCGGAAAGGTCATGTCCAGTATACCTGTGAATGAGGTATTTGCTGCCGATGTCATTCGGAAATTTCATGGCTACAAATTTGGCACCATGTTGCAGAGGGAAGCCCTCCAACAAACACTTGGTGTCTATGAAGACTGCCATCAAAATTTTTTATTTTTCATATTTTGTTTTTTGGTGGAGTTCACCTTTAAGATGAGGGTCAGCATATTTAGTGATGATTAATTGCTGGAGTTCCCCTTTAACCCTTTTCACACTGGTGATCAGCACGGTCTCAGAGAGGTCAGGGGTGTGACAGTCGATCCGCTCCTCCTCAGTGCTACTCTTCTGTGCTAACAGCTAACGGTAACAGGCCACGTTAATGCTCCCTCCATGCTAAGGCTGAAAACCCCCACAAACAGAGACCAGGCCTCACAGGAAGGCCTCCTGAGAGAGTCCCAAATCCTGAAACAAGCTGGTGCTTGTGCCCCCACCCCACCCCCCACCCCACCATGAATAATTAAAGAGGTGCCTCTGTTTCCCGTTGACCGTAAGCCGTTTCGTCAGAGCTGCGTTGGTCATTATGAACATGAGGAAAGCAGCAAGTCCCTTCCCTGGAAAGACAACTCGCTGGAGCTGGACTACAACTCCCAGAAGACATTGACCCAAAGACCTCTGCAGTGCACAGGCAGCTGAGCAAAGCAACGTGAGCCACTAAGCTGTTACATAAATAACGGAATAACGGAAAGCAAGCCACCCTGAGCCATCTTACAGCAGAGCTAGCCAGCTGATCTGGCTTCCTGCCCTCCATTTTATTTTTGTGGCAACAGTACTTTTGTTTCAACAATAACAATAATGAAAATATAATTATTCGTGGGTTTCATTTCTTTAACCATTGAGGCATCAGAACTAGTAGTAACACTTTATATAGTAGTCACAGATTTTCTGAAGGTCTTGATTTTAAACAGTGAGGACGGGTGAAAAGATGAATAGGAAAGGAAAGAAAGCTGAAAATCACACTTCTCTCTGTGCAATTAAATTTTACAGTAAGGTCACTGGAGTGCTCTGCTTATGCCTTTAACAGGGGCGTGTGTTGCTAATACCATACATTTTTACTGTGTGGAGAGAGATGTGATTTCCATCTTTTCCTGGATTTAAATGTTGAACCTGTAATCCTAACCCAGAGGTCCATGGAGCCCCCACTGATCCAGCAGAGTGGAGCTTCACAGAAACACCGAGGCTTCCTCTCTGACCACCCCCGGACAACACGTCCGCTTTAGACAGGCAGATGGAAGCTTCAGAGGACAGGCCTCCAGCTTCAGCAGCACGGAGACAAAAAACGGGCCTTGAGCCGAAGCAACAGCTTCAGATGGACACTGTGCTGCACCCTCAGAGACAGAAAAGCGTAATTAGGGGCACCGTGTTTCAGGGCTAGACAGTGATCTGGCTTCAGACAGAGAAACAGAGCTTCAGAAGACCAGCAGCTTCAGAGAGATGTAGTGCTTTGACTTCAGAGAGAAAGGGCTGGAGCAAGAGCAGGAACTGCAGACAGACACTGTGGTTAAGCTAAAGACAGAGAGAGAGAGGGAGAGAGAGGCTTGAGTAACAGAAACATTGTGATGCTCTAGCTTCAGAAGTCAGCTCCTCTGCTTCAGTAAGAGGGAGACAGAAACAGGGCTTCCGTACAAGCAGCAGCTTCACTGAGGAGCTTCAGAGCTGCTGTGGGAGTAGCTCACACCACATAAGTGAGAGACGCACCCTTTCAGCAAACACATCGGAGCCAACTGTCATTCTGTACATCTAAAGAGCGAAAGACCGTCTTTTATAAGGAAATGCAAACCAAATGCAAGACACAGCGGTTGCACCCCCAAGCAGCACGGTCTGCTTCACTTGCTACGGCAACAATCCAGTCGTATAGAAAGGGTTACATAACATGCGCATCCATGGAAAAAGAGGACGACCGATAAGCGAAACATTTATGCAACACGATGTAGATGAACCTCAGCCCAGGTCCAGAGGACGATTCGCCTGCCGTCTGTTGGGTTCTCTCGCTCTCTTACTCTCTGAAAGGACCAGGACGCACAACATTTTATTTACCCTGCTTCTACTCTGGTCTCTCGCTCGCTCTACAGTCACTCTCGCCTCAAAGCCATCGACTGGGAAACAGTGAAAAAAGAGAAAGATGCTGGGCACTCAGACAGCATCATCTCACAAGTATGACTCATCGATGATGTCATCAACATGTCACTTCCTTGAAAAACACAAGTAAAGTTAAAATGAACAATATGGCCGGGGGGAGCAAAACAGAGCAACATTCCTGAATTGCCACCACAAAGTTTAACAGGAGTTTGGCTTGAGAAAAAGTATGTCACACACACACACACAACACACTCTTACAACACATGCACAAACCCATACATGCAAACACAAACACACAAACACACACACACAGACACTCACAAGTGGCACAATGACAGCTACCATTCCTTGTTCTACCCTCTTCTTGCTTTCCAATTGGCACCCAAAGCCAATATTACAAAATCAGATACCATCACCAAGACTGTTAGCCAATTGTATTTGAGTGCAGCGTATCTAAGCTCCGTGCTGTAGTAGGGTGTGATGTTCTCCTACCCTATGATTTCCTGTATTACACAGTCAGGCACAGCTATGAATGTGACCAGCCACAGGAGGGTGAGAGCAGAGCAGACAGCTCTCTCAGAAAGGGCCTCTCTCAGTCTCCGGCATCCTGCTGAATTGGCAGAACCCCAGAGTTCCAGAACAGTACCAGGGATTATTCTAGAACCGGAACTGGGATCGGAGAATGACGAGGAAGCAAGCATTCTAGAATCATCCTCTTTCTCTTAGAAGAGTCAAATGTATTTCAAGAGACGCACGCAAACCACACGCATACGCACACACCTGAAGGGATCTCTAAAATTTCCTAAGAAACTAGTCTAACACATAACCCTGGCTTCATCCCAACCAAAGGTTGTGAAACAATGAAAAAAAGGCCTAAATCCACACTGCTAATGTCCGCTTGTTCAAATAACTGACAGAACTCTGCAATCAAAGGAACAAAAAAACAGGAATTCTGGACGGCATCTCTGTTTCTCAGCTCAGATAACAAAAGACCTTGTACATGGTAAAGCCTGCTGAAATGGAACCATCTACTTACAAAAATACCTCTTTGAACAGTCAGGTCTTTTGGAGTTCTACACCTGATTTCCTTTTTTCCTTTGATACAGGTCCCTCTTTCAAAGATAAAAAAAAAAAAAAAAAAACTCACATGGAGAAACCCAAATCCCTGCCCTACAGGCCTGGAGCCGGCCTAACCCCATCTCCTAAATGGCTGGAGTCAGTAAAACCAGCCCAGTTCTTGGATTCATTGTAATTTCTCTGGATTTTTAAAACAGGGAAACACCAAGCCTTTGAGGGTCCTTCTGTATCTGGATAGTCCAACTTCATCTGCGATGTGAAGGCTGCAGAATTACTCTGAGATTGGGTAGTCCCTTTGCGTGCTGGACAGACCATGGGTGCCTTGTCAAGACAAGCGTATGTACGAGCACACACATGCACATACACATGCACGCACGCATGCACTCATACACACACACAGCATTAGCAATAAACATGGTACAAACAGTTCAGTTTCTGAAGGCGATTCCTGAACATTCAATATAGCATGTAGGTTCAGTTAGGATGTGCACACACACACACACACACACACACACACACACACACACACACACACACACACACACACACACACACACAGAAATAGGCCTTGAACATGTACCATGCTTGTCAAACTAACACAAACCCTAGCCCTGTCATACACTCGTGAAGTAGTGGATGAAATGCCAGAAGCCAGAAATTTAAGCTCTTCTGTCCACCTGAACAGCCAAGATGAAGCGTCCTCCCTTCGGCTTCAGGTACTGCTGTTCAAACGCAGAGATGTTTACAAGAAAAAAAAACCCTATACAGGAGCATGGATCCAGAACCAGAGCAGGGAAGAGAGACATCTAGCTGTCTTTATGGCACAGACAAATGGAAGCGCTGCCTCGTGTGCGCCCAAGCCCTCCCCCTACTGGCAAAGAATGGAGCATGCCCAGTGCAGCCAAGAGGGCTGTCAGCTTGCAGATCAACGGCCATTTCCTAACCAGACTGTTTACTGACACAACGGTCGACGAAAACGCTGGGTGTTTTTTCCGAGGAGGGGGGAGGGGGTGGGGGGTGCTTTTGGCTGCCTGCAAAGGTTTCAACTGTAACCCCACCACCCAATCTTTATCAATCCTCTAAAACTAGAGAACATCCAAAAAAAAAAAGCATAGTTATAAAAATCCTTTTTTAAAACAGAAGCAGCAAATTGAGTTCCCACAAGACTATGTGTCTTCCAATGCATTATGCAGTTATTAAAAAAAATATATAAATAAAAATTTCTACAACTTTGAAGATTAAATGATACAAAAAATTTTGATTAGAACAATTTACTGTTCTCTGTGTGAGAGGTGTCAATTTCAGGAGTGGCCATTTTCCAAAGCAAACATTTTAATAACCAGACGTCAGGGGAAGGCATAGAAGCACTAATGCTCCAATTGATATAACCTTCACACGTGTGAAAGAGCAAACACCTCACGCTGTTTGTCTGTAATTATTAATACGGGGGCTATTTGAAAGCCCCCCCAGGGGGAGGCGGGGGGTACAGTGGATTAGCTATTTTGGGAAACTGTAAACATCTGCAGCATTAGCGTACTGACTGATTTAGAGAAGAACGGGACCTCAAACCAAACCTCTTCCACATCCCATCCAAGAGCCCAGTTAACCCAGTCAGGAATCGGAGAGAGGAGGCTCTGGGCTTCTGGATTAAGACAGAACAGATTCAGGGGGATATTTTCCTGACTAGATCTGAAAACTGAAACCGTACAGCATGAGAGAGCCTAGCACTGCTAAAGGCATATACCGGCCCACGATGCCGGCCTATAACTGTAACACGCAGCTTCCAGATGAAACCAAACGGGTCATTCAACTGTTTGAATATTCAGCCTTGTTATCTCTAATGGCTCGACTGCATCAGTCCTTTTATGCTTCCTTACAAACAAAACAAAAAAAAAAAAAAAAAGAAAGAAAAAAAAACTGAGCTCTACATGGATTTCTCTTTTTTCATATTTCTTATCAATATTCACAAAGGAAGGGCTAAGATGCCTTTGATAATTCACATGGGATATTATCTTTCTTCTGCAAAAGATGAGAACAAATGCAGATCTCTTTGGACACAGTCATTATTTACAAAGAAAGATACCAAGTTTCATATAGTACTTGGGGCTGGGGGAGGGGAACAGGGTTAAAATTATTTAAATCAGTCTTGGGGAGCCAAAGGAAATGTTGAATATCTTGCTGCTCTGAGAGGCATATCCTTTCACACTTCTCAAAAGGAAGTGAGGCTAAGGGGCTGGCTGTCACGTGACGGCACAGACGTTCAAAACATGTCAATGTCTAAGCCACGCAAGGCCACATAGGACCTTTCACTTCATATCTGCTCTATAGCAGAATACTTGCAAGACACTAGGAACAATGGGCACTGACCAATCACAGTTCAGAGATGGGAGCTGGCACCCAATCATTTGACCCCATTTCTTTTAATTTGTAATGGTGATGTACAGCACAGGAAGAGCACATTCTCCAGCCGTGCCCCAGTGTGTCCTGACCATCTTTGGGCAATATCATCCAATCACAACCATCTGTGGAGAACTGCATGCTACCAAACCACATTCAGAGACACTTGAGGCCAGAGACACAAACAGAGGAGAAACCGAATACGGACGGACACGGACAAAAAGACAAAGGTGACATTCTCTGCTGACCTAGAAGCCTCTAACTTCGTACAAAAAGAGAGAGACCTCAGCAACAAAAAACATGGCTACTGAAGCAACTAAGGGCCTCCTTTTAAGGCAGACAAGCATATACACACACAAGCCATCATTCAGAGCACTCTCCCAGCCATTTCTGCCTATAGCCCCCTTCATCTCTGCTTCCCTCTTCAAACACTTCCTGATGTTGACAGCAACTCTGGACATTCAGACTCTTCCCGTTTCTTCCTCCATCTTGGAGACCTTGCTGTGCATGACAAACTATTAAATAAACAATTGGCTTGTTCCTCTTTTGTGAACTGCGGAAACCCATCTTTCCCAGGCAGAGCAGGTGTCCCACCTGTGCCACCGACCTGCAACCACACCAGGTGGGCCCCCCCGAGACAGACGCTACCTCGGTTTGGCTCAACCACATTTTCAATACCTTGCATCCTGCATGTCCCAGCCTCGGCCCGCTTGTACATGCTAGAAACAGCATGGGACTACACTACGCCACTGTGGTTTGATACAGTGAGTGAGAAAAGATGGCCTTTTCCCAATCACTACAACAGACCATGTAGTGCCCTGGAAATTAGATATTACTCCAAAACCACCATCCCCACTTTAAGGAATAAATAATATTGTACTATGGGAAACTGATACTCAACAAGAAAAGCAGGAGACATTTAAACAAGTAGGCTTTACAGCTGTCTGCCTTTTAGCTCATCTTCCAAACCATTGACTCCTGTCTTCTTCATCAGTCTTTAAAACTAATGCGATTAAGCCAGAATTTTAGCACGTTAGCAGAATCAGGAACTTGCCCCTCACCATTTAATAAAAACTTGTTTCTTCCTGCTTCCATCTTTCGGCAAGAATTCAGCCTTCATTTGGATTAAGGACTTGTTTTACAGGCTGGAGAGATCAAAATAAAGTAAAAGGGTAAGGAAAAAGTCACAAAGAATTAAAAATAGCGAAAATAATCCATATTTTGTATTCCAGGATAGTCCATTCTTCCGAGGGTGTTGCCTATATTTGCCATCATCAATTCCTGGGTGCATCTCAAAATCTGAATTTCTCTAAGCTTTTCCTGCCCATGAAGTTTCTGAAATTCGTCTCCCAAACCCAGCGCATCCCTAAACAGGAGAGATCCTGTTCAGAGCCACACTTGCTCCGAGCTGAGGAATGAGGGATACCACACGGAGCCAGGAGGAAAGCTGTGCGGGCCGGAGCCAAAGGATATGACCCGGTTCCCTGGACTAAACCCCCAAGAAACCCCTCCACCCCAAACTGGTCTCCTGCACCCCACCACCCCGTCCAAATCCAGAGGCCCATCCAGACTCCAAGGAATGTTCCAGAAACCTCTCACATTCAGACGTGTCTTAGGAGGCAAGGATCAGAGTCTCTCTCTTTTTTGTTTTATTAATCCGCTGCTATAACCTTACCTTAGGCCAGAAACTGTTTGCTCTTCTTCAGCTTCCACTCCAAAGGTCAAAGAATCGCCTTCTTGAACATTTCCAAACGTAACAGACTTCACGGAAACGTCAAGTTAGGCTAAGGCCCGTCCGCAGCCTGCCGAGGGAACTGCTCCAAGCTGTTAGGTGAACTCAGACCTGCCCTATCCGGGCTACTTCTGCTTTTTTCACACCTGAATAAGGCCGACTACTGGTGTTGCTTGAGCTATTTGTTCTAGCCTGCAGCCCCTAGATCTGACAAGACTGGTTGCACTACTCAGGTCTGAGAGAACAGCGTCGTTTCTACACCAACAGAGAGGGGAAAATACGTCCTTTAATGGACTTGCATGTGAATGGTAAGGTACTGAAAGGAGGTTCAGAAGTAAACAGGCAAAAAAATTAAAAAAATAAAAAAACATGAAAATACAGAAAGCAGCTCTGGAGAAGAGAACTCAAAGCCATGGAGCAGAGGCTGAAACAGGCTGACTCAGGCTGAAAAAACCTGGCTCTCACAAGCCGGCGTCGTACCTGCTGTCTCTTGGTGGCCTCCATTGAAGAGAGAGGGAGTCTCGAACAGATTGCTCCTCTTCCCTTCTCCTCCCCGCATGCACGACGACTCACCCAGCTCCAGTCATGTGACCCAACTGCTCCCTCTGTTGGTTCTTTTTGCACAGCTCAGACAGAGCATGCCCAGTCAGTTCGAATTTCAGTGGCTTTTTTTTTTTTTTTTTTTTCTTCATCAAGAGCTCAGCACTGATGAATGTGAGCAGCCATTTCAGGAATAGTAAGGTATGATGGGGGCAGACGGGGGCCATGGCGATAGGCAGCAGTTAGGCCAAGGCCTGCCCCTCTAGCCCTACCCCCACTAAAGAGAAAAAAAAAAAGATACAAAAAAAAAAAAAAAAAAAAAAGATAGATGCAGCCACAGTACAAGAGGTAATCCCTCAACCACCCCCCCTCCCCCACCCAAAACCATACACACACCCCTGCCAAAGCCCCCTGTCCCCACCCATACCTTGAATCCTAACCTCCCTCTGCCCACCAAGAACTCAAAACACCAACATCCAGGCCAAACCAACAAACCAGGCCAGACCAGACCAAACCAAACCAAACCAGATTTCCTGCTCCACCCGCAACAGCAGCAAACCGTACTGAGAAACAGAGCAGCACAGCTGTACATGAGCGGCTGGTGGAAGCCCTGAGAGGTGACAGCAAGCTGGCTGCTGTCCTGCTCTATGGCTCCAACACATGGGGGGACGGGGGTGGGGGAGTCCGATCTCAGCAGAAACAAACGACCAGCTACCACTTCCTGTGAAGCTTGATCTGGGCCGTAATACGGACTGTGTGTTGTTTTTTGTTTTATTCTTCGTGCTCCCTAAATATTTTTGGGCCTGCACCTAATTAGACACACATTTTTCTATGGATTGCTTTCGTTCTCTCCAGTCAAACGAATTTTGTGCAATCTTTCATGAAGGTGCATGCTCTATGTAGGGTCTCCCTGAACGCGAGACGCTACAAGCACAATATCGTAACTACCTCTGCAAGAGCTGAGAGATATCACAGACTCAACGAGAGCTCCCCGTATCCAGGCAGCTTTCATCATTATGGATTTAAAGCTCTCTTTTAGACTCTTGAATGCACTGAAAGTGCTGGCAACACATCATGGTAGTTACATAATAAAAATAGGACAATTTCACCACTGGGGAATTTTAAAAAAAAATAAATAAAAACACATACGAAACTATTTTTAATGAAGAGGAGGAGAATGAAAAATAGATCTTGCATTGTTCCACTGAAGAGCCACACTAAGTGATCCCCCTCCATGCAGGATGGATCTGTGTCTGAGAGCACTGAGTTACAGAGCAGACTGAAGTTTCTGCCCCTTGCAGAAAACTTGTGACAGACAGACAGAGGGCAGGGTGGGGGCGAATGATGATCGGATCCCTGATGAAAACACTACAGCCTCGTGACTCATTCTGAGGGTGGAATGCATTCTGCTTCATTCGTGTGAAGTCGGGAGTTCCTCACTGAGAGTAAGACATTTTCAGTGCTTGCTCTCCTCCCAGAAGTAGATAATGTGTTTCCTGTCCATCAAGGCTACTCTAGACTTCCTGCACAAAATAGGCCTATAGACCTTTCTACAATGCATCAAAAAAAAACAAAAAACAAAACCCGACTTCTCATCACTCCCTTCTCTCCCGTTCTCTCTTTAGTTCTCTCTCATGCTCAAACCACAGTCTCTCTCTCTCTCTGAGAAATCATTTGAAGTTGAGATGAAAACATTTTCATCTTTTTCACCTCTCTCCCCACTGTCCTCCTCTCGACTGAAACGTGCTTCACTGACCAAACCTACAGCCCTGCCAGCCATCACTGCAGAATATTATGGGCTACATTTGAAAAATGATATCCCTCTTCAGCAACCGTCTCTCTTAGTCTTCTCTCTTCATACCCTTCCATCCATCACAAAGCTCTTACACCAGTGTGTCCTAGCGTGTGTGACATGGGTATTGTACATGGATTTTGTTAAAATTTGATAACACACCTTCAATACAATAGGGCACAACATCAAAGCACACCAAAAATATGATGAAAATACACAATGAAAAATCTACCCACTATTTAAAAAACAAAAACATTGTTAGCAGCATAGTTTGAAGATTTTTTCTAAAAATCTTAAAGGCTGAAGTATTTGCAATGATTAATTTAAGAAGGTGTCCTGTGTGTGTGTGTGTGTGAGTGCGTGTGTGCGTGCTTGTGTGCAGGGAGGTCATTGTAGGGCATGTGTAGACTACAGTGACCAGTCACACCCAGTCACCATGGACACCAGCTCACCACAGCTGCTCTGTCCGACCCAGTCCTGCCCTTAATCCACTCCAACATCAGCGGACATCTTAACACAGGAGACGTGAGATCTCCATTACGATGTCTGACACGTACATTTCACTCACTCTGCCACTCTGGCCACTCTCCCTCCCTCTCCCCCCCCGGTTCAGCTAAATACCCATAATGTACAGGGACTTAAAAGTTCTCATCTTCAAATTACATCAATTACCACCCCTCACTTCAAAACTGTCACCAGTCTCTCCCTTAATCCCCCCCCCCCCACCCCTTTAAAAACAACTCCCGTGATCTTGAACGTGGCCCGAACTTCAACCTTCAAAATCCCAGCAAGGTGATAGGTTAAGATTACAGGTCAGAGGTCATTCATCTCCCATTCACCCCCTGTGGCTCACACCTTACTGCTGACCTTACCTGACTGCACCGCCTCCTAAGGAATGCTTTCCTAAATCCGGATTCATTCCTTCCTTCTTTTCTCTCTCTCTCTCTCTCTCGCTCTCTCTCTTTCTGGGGAGCAGCTGCTCATCGTGGTTTCTCACTATGTGTGAGCAGGAACACTGTAACAGTCTCATTCTGTTCTAGCTGAGCCTCCACAAGCAGCCAATTGGAAGGACTCTCTGGAGCTGGGGAATGTTGCTTTGAGAGCCGGTATGGTCCAATTGAACAAATGAACCAACCCCCCCCCCCACCCGCCCCCAAGCAAATAATTACTACACCAGAGGATAACACAGCTCACTTCCACACCACAGAGGTTTCTCCTGCAGTAGCCACACTTGGGGGTGTGGGTGGGTGGGGGGGGGACTGCATGTTATATGCTGGAGAGAGATATCAGTCCCTGGACACAAGAAAGAACCACAAACCCGACCTGTGCTCCATGTTCCACCACTAAAGCCAAGAGAGCTGTTTCAGGGCAGGAGCCGTGAAAAGAGCCATGGCCAGAACCACTGTCAGTCTCTCTGTCATACGCTCTCACACAAAATACAAAGCTATAAGGACACACACACAGACGCACAGAGGAACACACAAACACACCCTCTTACCCACACACAAACACATGCATACACACATGCGCACACACACACTCAAACACAAACCTGAAAGGTCTCAGCAAACAGAAGCTGGAGCAGGTCCAATGCTTTCAGCCATTTTGGCGAGTCAGTAAGTGGAGAGGCCTAAACTGTGAGCAGTCTCACTTTACTGAAAGAGCCAAAGCCTTCCTTTCCGTTTCTAATGCCCCATTTAGGGCAGGTTCCTGCAGCGCCCGGCTCTAAGCCCCAGACCAGCCCAGCACATGCAGAGCAAAGGATTCCTTTACAATGTTCATTTAAATCTTATTCAAAATGTTCACGTTTCCCCATTTACCATCAGAGCAGAAACCAGGTACAGCAGACAGCCAGCCTAGTCCCTTCCACATGACAACCGCAAGCAGAGCCAAGTGCCTCCCAAACTCAGTGCCATTACATTAGGTCTGCTACACAATGGCTCTCACACACAGACTTTGAGGTCTCAAGTTGAAAACAAAAATGAAAATAAAAAGCAATTACGAAGCAACTGGTGCAAGGCCCCGTGACTGACAATAGAACGCACCACCCTGAATTCAGCCATCTTTAATACCACCTCCATGATATGCAAGCAACAATCTCAATAATCTACTTCAGTGCAACAGAAGAACAAGGGAACACAGATGGCAATCAAGCAGCTGCCTTTTGCCCTCAACACCATGTCTTTCTTCCCAACCACAAAGCCCCAAACAGCTCTGTCTCTGAGTCTCATCAACCGTCACACCCAAAGAGACATCAGGTGAGAGCAAGGAGGAATAGCTTCTACAAATGACTGGATCCAAGAAAAAAAAAAGACAGACAGACAGAAAAGGCAAACAGCTAATATTTACCATGATGAATGAGTCTGGGACACTGAGCTGAGGCACTGAGATTTTGTTTTGTTTCTGTGAGAACGCCTCAAACGGTGAGGACTTAAATGAAAAACAAAGAGTATCTGAGCTCCAGCACCCCCAGGCCTCCGGTGTCAGCTACAACAAGGTCCTTACAGTATGAGTCAGACCACAGTCTTCACCGTGCCTTCACAGACCGCATCCCTTTGAAGGATCTTCCTCTCCCTGACCCTGCACTGTGGCTCAAAAGGCCTGGAAGATGGAGAGAGCGCCCGGGCTGGAGCACCAGCCTCAGTCAGCCAACCCCCCACACCATCAATTCCACACAATCTACTGCAACACCTCACACCGCAAGCAGATGAAAAAATCCAGGACAGGTAAAACAAAAGACAAACAAGCAAACAAACAAAAACCAATACATTTAGAGATCACAGAACAAGAAACACTGTAGAAATGAACAAAAGCACATGAGGACCAAGCTCTGAATCATAGACCAGTTCATCTACCCAACCTCTGTTTAAGGACAAAAAATAAATACATAGCAAAAAGGACCATTTCCCTGTAAGTACCTGGTTAAGTCTGTGGATTTCCATTGATGGGAAGGAAGACAGACAGAGTGTGAAAGAAAGAGAGAGAGAGAGAGAGAGAGAGAGAGAGAGAGAGAGAGAGGAGCTCCACACTTTCGTCTAGCTTCCCACACATGCACAGTCCTTGCTCAAGTCACATGATCAATCTCTCTGTAGAATCTCTGACATAGGCCTCAACTGAGCATGCTCAGTGAGAGCCCGGCTGTTCCTGACAGAGAAGAAGGGGGGAGGGAAAAAAAAAAACGCAGCCATTTCGTGGAACGGAACCTTGTGTGAACAATGGGGGCCGTCATTATTGCTGGCCAATTTATGCGTTTCAACACAAACTCTGGAGAAATTTAATATGACAAGACAGATTCTTTTTGTTTTTTTGAGTGTGTGAGTAATTCATGACACCAACCAGCCACACAAGGTTTTTACTCTCTGTTCACAAGCTCCAGTCCCTCAACAACAACAAAAAAAACAACCTTAGCTTCTCTTAAAAGCATGTTTATTTTAACCTCCTTTCTTTGAAAACCCAATCTTTTCTCTTTTTTTCCCCATTTAAAGATGACAGTGTTTGAAACAATCCTGGCTTCAAAGTGGAGAAAAAACAAAACAGACAGAAGTTTATGCTTCCTGTTATGGATTCACTGGGCTTTTCATTGAACAAATACGCTCTCATTGCAGCTAACCTGGGCATATTTTTATGTTCTTATGCAACAATGATACCGCCTCCAACACCACCACCCCCTGCCCTACCCCCACCTCCCAGAGTTAAAAAGCTTTGTTTTATTTCAAATGCCTTTCCAAGAGCATCGCATGCAGTCCTTACCCAGCGGCATTTTCCAAAGTATTTTTGATTAAATAATTCTTAATTCTCTTCCACTTTTATATATGGATTAATACAAAGAGATAAGTGGTTAGATAGATGAGCAGGGCTCACAGAAGTCAACTAAAACAACAAAACGGCACAGTACGTATCACCACTCTGACATCAGTCATTTTGACACCATCATGTTTTGCTCAATGATGAATTTTAGCAAATTAATTCATAAAACATTCTTTGCATACACGCAGATGTACATAGATATTCCTCAAACAAGACTGGGGGTCAGTTCCATTTTAATGCAGTCAATACATAAAAATAATACAATTCATTAATTCATGAATAGAAAATTATTCACATTTTTTAATTAATGAATTTGAATTTTTTTAATTGACGGAATCCAGATGGAATGGACACAAACCCCGCAATCATTTTTATGTCACGGCATGAGCCTCATAACCAAGGCTGAGTATTTCCATTTCGTTTTTACTGGTTGGTCAGTCTAACCAGAAAATGTAATAATTAATTATTTTTTCCATCGATTAATAAAAAAAAAAAAACAACATTCTGAACAAGGTCTAGTCGCCATATTTAAAATATTTATATCTTTAGGATATTAAGATTTAGCACATCTTTAATCAATAACTAGTAACATGCAGGGGGTGCCTATCGTGACAAAACCTTGCAGACCCGAACAACAGCAAACTGATTAAAAAAAAAAAAATTAACAATTAAAAAATTGAAAAAGGCGGTTCTGAGGTGGTTCAGAGGGTAATAAATTTGCCCACAAGCCAGTGGTTGGGTGTTAAAATCCCAGCCATACCATTACTAACTGCGCATGTCACAGCAGCTAGCTAAGCCTCACCGGGGACGTTAGAATAAGCTGTTAGGTTTGTTGTTCTAATCACTCTTTAGTGCCTACTCTTGGGGTGCGTTCCAATACTATTTCTTGTCTCCTCGTTTCCTTCCCTTGTCTCCTACCCCCCAGTGGAGGAAAGGGTATGGAGGAGAGGACAAAAACCGAGGACATTAAACGAAAATTGAACAGCTAATTCGATCAGCCCATCATGAAAGGATAAAGTCGTGACAAAACAGATTCAGCGGACATTAAACCAATCAAAATATTCTGTGGGATGGCTTTTAATCTGACTGGTGGTGAGCACAACGAGGTCATGTGAATTGGCAGAGTTACCTGCCTATAGCTCCCATCCAAGAGGCAGCAGGATAGTTGTTGTGGTGGGTTAAAATAATCATTTAATAAAATTTACCTGGATATACTGTTGTCAATGTTTCAGTACAGACATATATTGCAGTTACAGCACAAACCACAGGGGGTTATATCATCACTGTGTAAGCCTACCGAGTGGCTACCTTCAGTTGCACAATAACAGAAACTAGCCTTCGATCCACAAGCATTAGAGACTCTTTGCTACAACTTGTGGTCATACTTTGACACATCCCTTTTTTGGGGTTAACAAGTGGTTAGCCAGCAACATGGAACAAATAGCTAGACAACAAAAAAAGCAAAGGAGGCTAGTTAGGTAAACAAATTAACTGCAAATATTCTTTTTATCCTTTTCATCACTGATCAAAGAAACAGAGAAATCCCACTTTCGATCAATAAACACATACTTAATTCCACCACTAACTGTCGCTTTGCAGATGTGACACACAACACATTGTCTATGGTCTTGGACGAACACAATATCAACATATGATCACTTTACAAATCATGCAGGTGCCGAGACAGCCAGAAGAGGGCACTAGAGAGCAATGAGAATTCATTTTAAGCAACTTAAACTCTAACTTTCACTACTAAGGTTGAGCGAACTGTACCCTTCCCGATGAAGACGTCTGACCAAGGTTGGCAATGGTGTAGCTAGGACTCAAAAACCCAGCTGTTGGGCCCAACCTGGGCCTGAAATACATTTGTCATGCTTTGTTTGAGGCATCAGAAACCACCTTTTGTCGACTGACAGTAGGATCATTGCTTGTTTCTTCCCTTGTATTCTTCAATCTAGAAGTACACTAGTTACTTCCTTTAAAAAAATTTTACCATACAGTTGGTTCAATTTCAATTTTTGATAGTTTTTTTGCAGTTGTCAGCTACTAGTATGCCTGTAATAATGAAAAATATAGCTATGCAACTAGCGATTTGAAAAATGGTGATAAAATTATTTTGAAAAAAATGGATACATTTGAAAATTATTTTCTGACAGTTTGTCATTTTCCAAGCAATTTCGAGTTTTTGCGGAATTTCACCAAAATATTCCAACTTTTTTCAAAGGGAACTATTTCTTATCTTTGATCTGTTCTTCACTTTTTAAACTAAGAAATAATATCTGAAAATGCTGAACTTTTATCTACTTATAATATTAAGCGTGATATGAAAAGGCTTACAAACCACAGTTTAATTTTTCCATGGTAAGCTAATTATGATATGCAAACAAATTCAATGTATTATGCCAGACACAACAGACAACATTAAAACACTGTTCACAAAAGACAGATCTAAACATGTTCAATAGCTGAGTTAAATACACAAATAAATGTTAAAAAAAAAAAAAAAAAAAAAAAAAAAACACCCACGGTATTTAGACAGTACTAAATTAAAGTATTCATTCAAAAAAGGCAATGTTCTTCAGATTCACAGAAATGCCAGCTTTACATTTAACAGACACAATATTTTTCCAACACTTATTCTGATTCCAGTTTTAATCAAAATGAGCTTAACTGTTCACCTTCTGACAACATGTAAATAAGAATAGATTGTGGTTTAATGAACAAATTAACATACGAGACCTGGACATTAACCAACTCCGATGTATTTCATCATTCCTAATTAAAAACAATAATTATCTGCTGAATGGTACAGAGCTGGGGTGAAATCGGTGAACTGACATTGAGTAACAAACATCCTCATGTCGGCATTTTTCAATTCATTCTTTCCAATTATGAAACAGAATTCACTGAAACCCTGACTGCCACCAATGTGTTCACAGCACAATGAACCACTTCCCTGATCACACGCAATGTCAACCAGCCCTTAAAAACACTACTGGGAAAGTGAGGAGGTATGACCTCAGCAATGTGCTGCCAGACCATAATGCATTGCATGGTGTGTCTATCCATGATGTATGCAGGAGAGGGAGCTTCAAGATGGCGGCATTAAAAACACATGCTTTAAGTTCATACTGACATGTGTGGCCTTCACGGCAACAGAGATAAGATAAAGACGCAGACGGGGCTGCGTTAAGTTAAGCAAGTGCCTCAGCGACAGCAAAGCCCCTTTAGCTAATGGCTATCATTTCTCTCCTCTCCACTCCACTCTCTTCAGCCAGACTCATTACCAGGTCTGGAGAATGTAATTCCCAGTCTGTAGAGATATTTATGGAAACGATTTGCAAATCGGCACTGTAACAGAGGGAATTATAAAGGAGGTGGTATGCACAACCCCCCCCACAGTCGCCACCCTGCCCCCCCTCAACAGCATCCCCATGGTGGCAGAGGGTGTGAAGTTCTGCAGGGCCTTCAGAGAGAGTGCGAACCTGTATGTTTGTGTGTGTTTGTGTCATCCACGAGCGAGTACATGTGTGTGTGCGCGCATGCAGCAGTGTTCTTGAATCACAATCACACACTAACACAAACCTGTATGACACAGTGTACAGGTGAACACAGCTGCGGCATGGTACGGTACACCTCTACACCCTCACAATGACAAGGAACTCGGGTGAGCTGAAGCAGTATGGACACTTAGCTCCCCGACAAATTCAACAACACAACTGAGCAGGCAACTGACACTGCACACATGAATAAATAAAAATAAATGTGTGATTATAGTCTGCGAGTAAGAGTGCCAGTGGTTTTCTGAACACCCTGCATGTGGTGGAGCTTAACTATTCTCTACCCCAGAACCAAGTGGGAGGAGGGGGTAGGTTCTGACAGTAATGGCACAACAGTTAGAGATGGTTCAAATGATGTTTCAAAATACTGTTAGGCTTGAGCTCACATATAGGCTTCATATCAGCTTTGGTGGGGAAATTCAGTATGCCGTTTCTGGTTGCCTTGCATAACCCATAACCTATATGCTGTATTATTCCCTATAACTAAGGTTATATTGTCTCGTCTTATTCAGTACGATTCTACACCGTACTCTAAACCCAGGCCGTTAAACTCACATCCTAGAGCCATGCACTGTGTCTCCATGCTGCATAATCTACATGATTTACAGTCTTTCGACCCTAAACATAGAGTGGTGATTTTTGCCACAGTGGAACCAATCAAAATTCTCCCCGTTGCCAAAGCAGTCATTGGTCGCAATCATTCAGCTGTTGATGCTATATAGTACCTCCTCCCATTTTTGGTTCAATGCAACCTCATTCCTCCAATACTACTACAACAGCAAGTGGGTTCCAGTACTTGAATTTCCAGTATTTCCTTGGACCGTTGCCCATGGAAACTGAATTGGTGTGGCACATTATGCAACACTAATTTCTGAACTTCCTTCAGTTCAGTAATAACACGGACGGAAATTACCGGGGTAAAACTGGTTCACCGCTGTAGCTCAGCATGAGTGCAACACTAATCGCGTTAAATGGAAATAAGGTGTTCACAGGTGTTGCTGTTGCCATAGCAGCGGATGGAGGGCTTGTTGACAAAAGCAGTACAGTCTGCTCCACCTGCTTCAGAGCTCCACCGCCTCCTGCTTCCTTAGGGAGCTCCACGAGGATAGCCACCTCCTCTAGCTCATACGTTACATCATCCACAAGGAGTGCTGTGGTGCTTGCCCCACCCCCTTCACAGCGAGATATCAAAACCATCAAATAATGTGCTCTTTTTTTTTCTTTCCTCAAAACATACTCTGACCATGAGTCATGTATTTTTCAATGGTGAGTTGCACTGCACTGAATCATCAGAGGAAGGACAATGTGTGTTAGGGCTAGTCTCAATTCTTCTGTCAAACAGGAAGTGCTAGGCCTTGTTCATGTCGCTGGGTCAGGGCCAAGTGGACTCTGCTACCGATGCAGAAACCTGACACCGTGGTGAAACAAAACTAGCCCCTCTTTGATCAACAGGCCTCCATACCAGACCTGGGGGGGCGAAGGGGCGGGGTCAATAAGAGCATTATCAGAACTAATATGTCTCCCCCACCCACCCATCTGTGTCAGCAGCACCTGCCCTCGCTGCTTGTTGACCCAATGGGATTATCTATGTGCAGTCTTCAGAAAGCACATCACGGATGGCCGACATGTTGTTTTTTCCCCTTCCGTTTTTGGCAGCGGACTCCGTAGGGGCCGTCCAGACTGGAAAAGAAAAAAAAACAAACAGGTCCTCTTCTCCAGGATTTGGGCACGGTCCCAGGTGTTTAAAAAAAAAAAAAAAAAAAAAAAAAAGAAAGTGATAGCACGCGGCAGTCTGTGCCTTTTCAACCCCCCACCCACCCACCGCTGGCTTCGCACCATACTTGCCCTCCTGGTGGTTTAGCTTTTGAGTGACTTGGCTTTGCAGGGTAAAAGAACCAGGACATAACCCGTCATAGAGAGCACAAGCATGTTGCTGATGTAGCAGTGTGCTTGGTTTGCCCATGCTCCCACATAGACATGAGTATAAAGTAGACATTGTGTAAACTTCCCCTAAAAAAATAGTAATTATACCTGATGTGCAAATCTACCACCCTGGTCTGTTTTAGCTGGGAAAGGAGCATTTTTGACCTTGCCAAGGAGAATGAGGATACAACATGACCGGCTGGTGATGCTCCCGGGCCAGCATTCGGCCATGTTGGAAATCTGTCGGCCCATTCAGTATGGAGTCGCTCTGGGGTCTGAACTGCACAGAGGGCAAGCGTATCCTGCTGTTTGGTCAGTGTGAAACGTTAGCGTGTGTGTGTGTGTGTGTGTGGGTGTGTGTGTGAGAGAGAGAGGGAGAGCGCACAAGCGAGCAAGACCCTGAGAGTGCGGACGAGTAGCTACTTCTCCAGCAGCCAGTCATACCTATCAGCTCTCCGGTCAGGGCTGTGAAGACAGATCTAAATGTGCTACTCTGGCTCAGCCTGCCAAATCACAGGCTTCCAAAAACCAACGCCTACACAAGAGAGACGTGGCGATGCTTTTTAAAACCCAGCGGAACAGCTTTTTTAGCACAGGAAGTGCAAGACACACACACACACACAAAACAAACACACAAGTAAAGATTAAAGAAATCATTTTCACTGCACCCGGACTGGGTCTGAAAAACTTCAACATCAACTTTCAAAGTTTCACAAATGTTCCACTGTTTTGGTTAGGATTTCGGGCACATTTTTTGTCTTTTGTTAATGTGGCGGACCACTGTTTGCATCTGAATCTTTAAATAAAGTTTGCTCCTAAAATTTGACTAGTTCTGCTTGAGCAAACAGCCTTGTCGTGTACAACATCAAACAAACAATTTTCTCACATACTCCAATTACAAACCAAGTTATTGCTCAAAACATTTCATACTATCAGTTTCAATATTCAGCTATTTATTCAACTCAAAATTCTGCAGGGCTGATACCCTAAGGATAAAGCAGTAAGGACGCAAACTGGCAACCACCGTGGTTTAGGTGACTCAGATAACCGAGCACTTCCTTACAGCTGAGTTCTCACACAGGTGCAGGAAATGGGAAAATCCTTAATCCCACTACATAAACAAAAGCAGGATCTCTCTTCTCCTTTGAAGTTGGTCTCTTGAAATAAAAATACATTAAAAAGGATATTAACAAATTCATTATTAGCAGTGCTCTAGGATTTCCTTTAACTGTATGCCACATCCTTACTGGGCAGGCTAACTCACTGTGGTAAACTGCTCATGTTTTTATTTCCAATAAAACAGGCTGGACAAGCAGGTCCCACAACCCACACACTGGTCCACAGTCACTTAACCCTGGATTCTGAGGGCAATCTTCAGCTTCACGCTGAGCTCTTGACCACAGCTAGGCCCAAATGTGCCTGCATTCACACCAACGTCACGAAGCGCTCACGGCACAACAGGGCTAATCAGTCTTATGCAAACAACTCGGAAACAAAAAAAAGGTGGGGAGCAAATGATTAAAACCACCACCCCACACACACACACACACACACACACGCACACGCACACGCACACGCAACCAAAACCACAAAATGTGCTTTCAACATCCTATCAATGGGCAAAGTCCAGGCCAGGGCAGTTCATCTGTGTGGTTAACCACTGACTGACGTGTGAAGTCTTCAGACTGTGGAATTCTCCTCAGCCCTGGAGAAATCAGAACCCCAAGGTCCAGAGGTGCAGGGCTACGGTCGCGTTGGCTGTGCCCAAGCCCCTCTGCACACTGTGAATAAACACTAACACCTACAAATGAGCTCTTGGGAGACATCCGCCCTCACCTATTGTCGCAAAACAGCACTGGCTCCAGTTAACATTTCCAATCCACATCACGTGTATCACTTGTGTTTCTGAGGAATTATGTGAAAAGTACCTTTCAAAAACTCGCTTGGGGAGAACTTAAATGCCAGTTCCATAACAATGTCAGACAGAACGTCACTTAAGGTCCCAAACAGCATTTAGAATTTTAAACCATGTCAAAAGGAGAGGCAGTTTCCTGAATACCAGGAAGAAAATGGCCACCAACAACTCAAAATCCCAGTATGCACTGCCTACCGTTTCCTGTCACATGATCAAATGATCAAATTTTTTACTCCATAGCAACAACATGGTATCCCATATTATTTTGGTGGTGAAAGAATCAGTGGCTCTCAGATTTCACAGTTGTGACTCTTTTCCCAAACACATTCAAAATTCATTTTTTGTTTGTGTTCAGCGGCTCGGTTTTGCAAGCATTTGAAAAGCACTCAGATAACTCAGCTATTTGAATGGTCTCGGAAGTGTAGCTCTTCCAGAAACAAAACATACGAGACCGCCTATCTACTGATAAGACTGTTCCAGTGATTTGACAGCGTTATATGGATGTATATATATATATATATATCACAGGCCTGACACCACATAGATAAACACACACACCGTGCGCACATCACAAATCACAAACACGCATGACACACAGTTAAATCAAGTGCTGTTTAAAAAAAAAAAAAAAAGAGGGCTTTCCACTTCGTCTTGAGGACAGATGTAGATTTTCCCTTGATTGAGAAAATTCACATTCCCAAAAGTGACTCATGGGAAAATGAGAAATGCGATCTTATTGTGTGATTCACCGATCTGGCGCGTTCTCCGATCTCATTTCCAATACGCCAAATGCAGCTCCAACGCCTTCCTTTAGCTGTGTGGTCTGGAGACCATGTGCAGTCCAGTCAGGCTCAAAAAAGTACAGAAACATGGATTTCTGGTAGCCAAATGGCTAACCCTACGACACTCCTCTGATTTAGGCAATTCAATTAACAGCAATTAAAACTAAAACAGGTGAAAAAAAATGAACAATTCTGTAGAAGTTGGAGGAAAGACAAGACCCCTTCAGGCATTCTGGAGGGAGAAAAACAAGACCGTAACAAGCCAACATGACTGAACAAACCGGGAAAGAAGAGTGCAAACAACAACAAAAAAAAATCAACTGCAACAATTAAAAAAAAAACCCACAAGGAAGCACAGTCAAACAAGATTTAGGGTGGGGTGGGTGGAGGGGGCAAGAATAAGTCTCTCTAAAGAGAACACAGGACCGTACCTTTGTCAGTTGAGAGGCCCTGATTTGCCAGGCCAGGCAGCACCAAACGTTCTCCTCAAGGCCTTCCTTTATTTGAGGCCTACTCTGCCGCCACCGCTGCTCTGCCCACAAATCCCTTCCCCCAGTAAGCGCAGCTTTAGCCAGTTCTGAGCATGCTCAGTTGAGCCGGGGCTGGGAGAGAGCGAGCAGGGGGAGAACCGGCTCTTGTGCCACTCGACAAGCATGCCTTACAGTCCCTCCCCGAGGACGGCCTACAGGGGCTCACAGCCCTGCGACTGAGTGCAATACACGGCCTGATATGGGTTTCTCCTCTTCTCCTTTTGTCTTTTTTTTTACAACAAAAATTGGGCCACTTTTAGATTTTTAAAACAGGAAAAATTCTGTCAAGCTCTGAGAGGCTTGCTCATCTTGCTTGGTGCACCCTTCTTCTTCTTCTCCTCCCTCCCTCCTCCCTCCCTCCCCATTTACCGAACCAACAACAACAAATGTGCACCCAAGACCAATACATCCACGTCTCAAACTGTTGTGCCAGGGACTGCAAACGCTGTTCGCCAAGACTGGCTTTCCTAATCTGCCACCCAACAAGCAGAAAGAGCAGCATCAAAGAGCCAGCTGAGATGTCAGCCATCTTTAGTTCTGGCAAATAGCCTACATCTTTGTGACTCATGTTTTATGGAGTGGGGGGGGGGTTCTTTCATATGTCTACGCAGTAAATATATAGCCTGTACTTCCGTGTCTGATCCTAAATCTCATCTAAATGGGTTCTTGATTGTGCAGCTTTTTGAATGAGCTCCCAGTGACGTCAAAGCCTTCTATCCTTGTTCTGAAATCCATTAACAACACTTTTCAGTGTGACAAATGAGAAATCCAAACGTGTTCAAGCGCTAATTGAACATCACACAGCTAAAACCTGTGGGGTGGCGTATTGGGGTCTAGTTGTTCAAATCCACTGTCAAAGATAAACTGAGGACATAACATCCATATTTCAGAGAATAGAGTTTCACGCATATTGTTGGTTCTCAGTTGGGCAATCACCCTGCAACAAATCTTGCTGTTGAGCCATTTGTCATTAAAAACGCTTCAATGGTCCAAGGCCATGTGTTGCAACCCAAATACCTTTAGTTTTGTGAGAAGTGGAATGGGCGCGGTAACGCTTGACTTCATTCATCATTACACAACAGGAACATTCCACTTTGGAGATATTTTAATGCCATTCTGGAGAAGAAAAACAGTATGTAGCCACGTCCAGCGCTGGTGATTACTGTGTGCCGCAGCAACATAACGCATTTAGGGAAAGCGGAAGACTATTTTGTTGTATACAGGTGCTACTTTTCTGGAGCTGTACCTGTTTCCCTCAACTGTCCTTTTCGTTTGGCGCTACCGTCCCTGATAAACGGAGACTGAGCACGCTTTTCTATGGCGATAATAAGAGAAGTTGGAGCAGGTCGCGACGGGAGGAATAAAATAAATGGAGTCTGCTTAGACGCGGCTCTCCAGCGCCCTCTACTGGGAAAGCACTGATCAGCGGCGAGCGCCATTCAGAGCCCTGTCAATCAAAAAGGTACGGGACAAAACGCCAACCAAACTGTAGCTACATCGGGAAGAAACGTTTGTGCATTGATCACTAAAGTAGAAACCCATATCAGTTAAATCTGCTCCTAACTTATCTCAAACCAACATGACACGAAACTGATTTTTTCCCCACGAAGGCAACACAAAAGTTAGTGACTAGGAAGACGTGCGAAAAATAGCCTCACAATTTAGCTAGCTAACTAGCTATGGTAGCATTTTCAAATAACACAAACCAGATTGCCTAAATTTGTACAAAGTTAGTGTGTGTATGCAGTTGGTCAATACCAGGGAAAATACAAACTGTATCGTAGGTTTGCATGTTTCGGGTAGGCACTGGCATGATTATACAGAAAAAAGACTTCAAAGGCCACCAAAACACCAACCTTTCCATGCGCTATAGTTGTAAAGGTGGGCTAAGCTCGCTAGCAAGCAAAACACCTTCTAGGAAATAACAGCCAGGTAACTACTGTATGTAGCCAATATGTTCTCGGTAGAAAATTTGTCGTTACTCATTGTTGCTCTTTGCCAAAAGGAGAAAAGCTGGACACGGTGCTCCCCGCAATCAGTACAGCCGTACCACATGAGGCTAGCACTGAAGGTACTTGCTTGCCCGGTGGGATGAGTTTATGTGAAATATCATGTGGATCACGTATGGAAGTCACGATAATTATAAATGAACTGTATGTCAGTTTACTTCGGCTTTAGCTAGGTTGCAATCCACAGCTATGAACATGACCCAAAAGAGGCTTGTTACCTAATATATATGGTGATAGCAAGCTAGCTAGGTACACTGATGACCTATGACAATGTAGCCTCAGACGGTATGGCTCGAAAGCCTTTTGGTCTTATTGGAATATATTTTCTATAGTATAAGTTGAAAAAAGGTGACAACTGGTTAGCTGATAACTTAAGAGTTACAGCTATACAAAAACCTCGCTTGTTCACGTATTTGACAAGCTAGCTGGATTGCTAGATAACGAATGCGATTGTCTCTCTAACTTAATGAAAGGAAACTACACAATGTAGCCGCTAAGGTGGTATTGTGAACATTTGGGGATCAAGCCATGTAGCGAGAAAACGTTAGCCAATTCATTACTTTGGCATACCGGCACCCAGCTTGTTTAGCTATTGATTTCCAAAAAATCTGATTTATCCAACGAGCTAACGTTAGCAGCCTACTACCCCGCCACTGCAAGAGAGCCAACTGCAGCACACAAAGCAAACTAACATTACATGCAACTGCCTGGCTGTGTTCAGTGTAAAATACGACTTATTTCTCTGCATGCACCGAGCAGCAGGTAAGATATCAGTGTGCAAATCTGCGTCCTTTTGCAGTTTTTCTATCTATTTACAATAGCAACGCTGAAATTGGACTGCCGGATGACACCGGGGCCCAGGAACTAGTATGACTCCAACGCTCTCAATTCCCTAATATTGTATACTATGCTGTATACAGATGTCAGGGCTCGAAACCCTCTCTTTTGAGAGGCCACCCCCATTAATTCCGTCCATAAGGATTCACGCACACTCAAATCGCCGAGTCCACACAAAAGCGCAGAGTTTCCGAATTGGAAAACACAGGCGGGCAGTTTGAAAATTAGGGTGCACTGAGGCAACGGTAGGCTAATTTTGGCTTCGGCCCAGCACTATGCGCACCTCTGAGAGCTGTGCTCCGGCTAAGTCCAATCGTTCGGCGTGAAAATTGCGAGATTGCAGCGATAGAAAGTTAGAAGGGTTAGCGCTTTTCCCTTACCTCAGCTTTCACTGAAGCCATTGCTCCCCAGCCTTGTACTAGTCCCCGCCTACTTATGTCGACGTCACTGCATTCATTTCCAACCCTCCTGCTGGCGCTCAGGCTCGGTGTGTTAGCATGTAGCCAGCGTATCATCTGTGCATTGCCCCAGCCGGTCATAATCACATTTTCTGTGGTCTTTCCGACAGGAAACGATAACTGATTGAATCCTGTATTGGATTGAGAATACATTTGATGCTTTAATTTTTTGGGTATTTCGCCTGTTACTCTGTTTGAAGAGGAGGAAACCGTTTAATGTCTGATTTTCAATATAGTCGATGTCATAATTAACATTTCATTTTGAAGAAAAGGTTGGCTGGAACCGTTTGCTCGGAGTGTACACCAATCAACAGGGCAAGTAATTTAGGACCAAGATAATAAGCAAGGAAATGACTTGATGACAAATTGCCTACACCCCATATTTTAAGAAAGAAGAGAGCTGAGATGGTTTAGGTCTCTTCAATACAGCAACAATTGCGAGGGCTGTAGAAACATGAAACGCAACTATATTTCTCTGTAGTAATGGTGGAATGAAGTGTCCTGAGCCTTGTAATGGGTGGAGCTAAAACGTGCTGTCAGTCACTGATTTTTTTTTTTATCAATCGAAAGCTTTTGCACTGCAATGCAATTAAAAAAAAAACCCCATGTTAGGCTCAGTTCAGTTTGGCACTGGTCTGCTAGTATTATGGTAGCTCCGCCCAACTGTTGTGTCATGAAGCCTCATCGTCCTATCACCTGTTGTTATTCCATTGTATTGTCTCTGGTTTTGAAATTGTTCGGTTGTCTTTGGTGGAAGCGTCATAAAAGTGTCCTTTTGTTTGAAGGAGGTTGGAATTCTGAGGAGCTATTTTTGGTGAGCATCTCCTCTGTCATACAGTATATTGGCTGCATAATATTTAATCTCGCCCTCTCCTCTCTCTCTCTCTCTCTCTCTCTCTCTCTCTCTCTCTCTCTCTCTCTCTCTCTCTCCATCACTGGCAGGTACACAAACCTGGCTCAGGTCTGAGTCCACGTCCTTGCCTGACACCAGGAAGCCGTCTGATCGGGGGACTCAGTTTCCATGGCAACTGGACGAGAACAGTGCAGTAGAGGGTGGGAGGTGGGGGTGGGGGGGCATTGGGGGGATGGAGGAGCGAAACACCAAAGCATTCGGTTTATCAGGAACCATTTTGCTCCAGTTGTGATGGCTAGCCTACAGGCAGGTAACCCACCTGACGCGACCTTTCGCAGAGCGCCCCCTCTGTTCTCCCTAAGAGAGTGACAGGGATTCACCGTGATCACCTGCCCGTCCCACGCAGGAGCTGGCACACGCCACCAGCGTAGCCGCTGAGACAAAGGTGCTGGAGTCACCCTGTCTTTCACACACACAGCCTGCACACACACACACACAACCTGCGGGGGTCTGACTCTCAGCTAGAAGGGTGCATCCATGATTTCAGTTTCTATCTCAAAAAATATGCATTGAGGTTGAACCACTTCTACTCACACACACACACACATACACACATTTTTGTTCCAGTGTGGCACATACAAATAAACACTTCCTTTTTCTACAAAGATTTCTCACAACCTCTTAAATGCACAAGCATCTCCCCTCTCATTTGACACTGAACTTGGTGAACAAGCGTCACTGAGAAAGAGAAATAGGCTGTGTCCTTCTCAGACTAGATGGGGGTGATACCCACGTGAACCCCTACGACAGGGGGTGGGCGAGGAGTACTGCACCTGGTTCTGGATTTTAAGTGAAATTCTCTTAATTAAGCATTTTATGTGATTTGGTGTTTATGCAGCCATATGATGACAGCTGAGCAGAAGTAGTAGAACTGGCATACCCAGTTAATAATGTCAGGGAGGTTGGTTATATATCTCCGCGTCCTCCAGGAGGGGACCTGTCCACTCCTGTCCTCGTACACGCACCTCAGAAAGCCTTTGAAGTCCTTCTTCCTCATACTGGTCTTTTGACTCCCCCTAACGGTACTCCAGCTTATTCTACAGGAAAATAAAATCTACAGAAACCGTGCGGTTGGACAGGCCAAGCACTTTTAAATCACCCGTGTAACGACCACTGACAAGTTTTCTGTCGTTGCTGCAGCTGTACACCAAAACAAAGATCATTTAGGAGTTCAGACACCATTTTTCCGATGCCTATTTTAGCTGTTGAGTGAGAGAAAACCGTACAAAACACACAAACTCTCCACACAAAAACCAAACCTCCCAGACTGAAGTTGTGCACCGCTGGCTTACAAAATGGGTTCATCCCGTGCAAAAATGTCTCATCCTCTTCTCCAGAAACTGAACTTTATGTTGCCTTATTCTTTGGGATTTGCTTCTATGAATGATGGAGAGTGAACTGGAATATGAGGCCTAGATGCCTCCCCTTCCACATGAATCAACAGGGACTGAATAACGGAGTCAAGGGCCACTCAGAATGAAGCAATTTGCAAGTATGGGATTTAAAGCCAGACCCAAGAGATTAAAATTTACACTTGACCAGAGTCAAAGGAGCAGCCAGTGAAAGACCTTATTTCTGTAACACGAGTGCAGGTGCCCTGTGTGTAGAAACAGCTCTTGGGAAACACTTGCCTTGACGCCTGCAACATTTCTGAAGGAGTTATCGAAGTGTCTCGCTGAGCTCTGGCTCCTCCCATAATGTAGGATGGCTCGGGCTGTGAACGGCTTCAAATGTAGTGGCGTTTCCACTGCTAACATGCTAAATGACGTGCTTGGGGCCAGTGAACTGCTTAGAGCTCACACTTGAATTCACCCTGAATCTACGGTGAAGAGACCTATGGCAGAGGGAGCAACAGCTGCCCCCTAGTGGCTGTTCTGAGGCTGAGCCGTGAAAGAAAAGAAGATCCTTCAGATTAAAAGTACCCTGTCCCTCTTAGGATATAATTATTCCTTTCCCTTGTAATGTGAAGAGGAAGTTCTATATGAAAACCAGCTGAATCCCACTTGTTCTCTTAATAAAACCATGAAACAGTAAAGAACTGGGTGGTCAGGAGATGTGATATGTATTCTTTGGGGAAAAGTCAATAAAGAAAATAATTAGGAAAATATTGTTTTTTCTGCAGGGTATTTGTTGGTTTTGGTCCACTGATTTTTTTTTTTTTTTTTCAGACACAAGAAAATAAAATTATATTTGACAAAACAATTATTGGAAATGTCAAAAAGCTTGATACATTTAAAACAATTTTATTACTATTGTGTACAATATGAATTTAAATCAATTCTTCATTTAAATGTAACATAGATTCACTAAGGTGCTATTCAGAATGTTCTGAAATTCCAGGTGGCATAAAGGGGAAATTATTTTTTCCATTATTACTCAGAGGTCTTTAATATACACTGGACAACTATCACAAGTAGGAAAAATACAAAACCACAGTTCTTTCACATGAAGTGGGGACATTTCTGTACATCAGAAAACAACATGATGAAACCAATAAAGCTGTAGAACCCTGTGTGTGGAGTAATGAGGACAGGAAACATGAGATGCAGGCAGCTTTCCACAGCCTCTAACGTCCTCTGCTTCCTTAGAGAAGGTGAGCAGGTAATGTCTGGTTTCTGCCTTCCTGTCATGAGCCACAGCTTGGACAGGTAGAAGCCCAGCTGATGCGGAACATTCCCAGAATTCTGTTTGAGTTCTGTTTGGTTCTGAGATAACGTCATGATGGGAATGGTCCCAGACGGGACTAAAAAAAGACATTTTATTGTTCAAACAATTCCTGTCAAAGTCAAAGAAAAAAATATCCTGGGTTAAATAATGTTGGAAGGACATCCAAGAAACTGGGCAAATTAACGTTCATCTAGCAGGTCTGAAATGAAATGGCAGACATAGAGGAGGACAGGTATGTCACTGTGCTCCATTAGCATTCTGCAGATGGACGTGGCGATGTGTGCAAGGACGAGCGAGTGTCTGAGCGTCGCCCCTGTGGACGTTTCACAGCGTAGCGGAGCGATCTGAGGGGTGTTTAAAGGACCCAGGGCTAGGGCTTCTGGGTAGGGATTCTCAAAGTGAGATGATGGGGTTTCCCAGCACAACATTCAGGGGTGAGCAGGAGCATGAGGAATATTGATGACCTGCTGTATATGGGCTCATTAGCATTTAGTGTGTGTGCGTGCGTGCGTGCGTGCGTGTGTGTGTGTGCGTGTGTGTGTGTGTGTGCGTGCATGTGTTTAGATGCATTTGCTGGTCAGTTTAATTGCTTTCCCTTGCAAGAAAAGTGATATGAATATGAATCACAAAATTTAAGGAATATATTCCTGATACAATATGTAAATATTATCCATGCTGTTGAAGTCATTCTGTTTATTATTTTGAAACATGAAGTCAGTCAATTTACTCATGTATGTTTATACTTTAGAATATGTAGGAACTATTCATACTATAAAATATTTTTTTGTGAAAAATCCATGCATGGAAGCAGAAATTATTAATTCATGTGTTTTTTATTTGTGCCAAGGTTTTTTTTAAGCACATATCAGAAATATATTCCTTTTATTTTATATTTCATATTTAACCATATATTGATAGAAGTCTTGCAGCCTCTTTCAAAGGGGAGAAGACATGTTGTCATGCCCAAATGGAGTTGATACAGTTGCTATAGTAACAGGCCATTGTCATTGATGTCATTCATCACATGCCCCTTTTCAAAGCACTGGTTCACAGCAAAGGTAGGCTATTCTTTCACAACTGTTGCAGAATCATTGATAAACCACTCATTTTAGGAGCTGGGGTCAGGGGTCAAAGGGCACCTCAGTAGTTACAGTCTTTCCCAAATGGCCATCTCACCCAGGAAATATAAAGCTAAATACAAGAATTTTAGAAAACATTTTCACTATCATCTGCCATAGCAATATCATGTCATCATTCACACCTATCAATCAGTGCTCATTGGTACTCGCAGTATGAGTCAGTGACTGGTTGATCATGTTTCATAGGCAAAGATATGGTCCAGTACTTGGTCTGAAAGCTGTACATCTATTGTAATAGCTTGGATTTATAGTTAACACTGAAGTGCAGATGGGTTCATTCAGTTGAATGAGAACAATTTCTTTAATTTTATCTTTCTTGCCATATTTATCATTGTTGTTGTTGCTGCTGGAAATGGGTGTTTACAGTTACCAATAAAAAAAATACAAGTAATGGGAGCTGTCTATAACAGATGGGAAATAAACTTCACATGGAACAGGTTCATTTGGGCCAAACAGTCCTGAAGACACACACAGACCCTCAGCATAACCCATGAAAGGAGACTCATTTAGATGTCCAACCAAAATCTTTCCCTGGATTTCACTTCCTCATCAGACCACCCTAGGGGACTTTAAAATGGTGGAGTGCCAGTTCAAAAGCAGCATGTAGAAAGAGAGAAATTAACACACAAACCAAACACACATAACATTTACAAAGCATTTCCAGTGCCCATGACCTTATGAGGAGTTGTATATGTGCAAGCAGAATCCAGCATAATCACGCTACGTGGACGATCAACTTTCTTCCATGTTTCATTCTTGTACGCCACGCATTCAACCTACTTCTCTCTTCTCCCTCTTTCCTTCTCTTTTCTTCATTCTCTCTCCTTCCCTCCTCTCATGTCCAGGAAAAAAACCCAGAGGTCCACAGTGCAGACAGGGCTGCCTCTGTTTACACACACAGTGTAGTGACTCACTCTGTGTTTGAGTCACTTTGGGACCAGGAGTGTCATTTGGCATAGGGTGTGTTTGGTCACTTCCTGTCAGCAACCTGCAGCTTCCAATAAGGGACCAATAAATTTAAAACGATTCAGCTAAAAATGAGAAACACATAAAAGTGAACCCCACACATGAAAGGGTGCCAAAATCAATATCAAAGATGATTCCCCACATAATTACATTTTACAGTAAATTCTACATCTGATCAGAGATAGTGTGATTACATAAGGAATGGTAGGTTGACCTTAAAAAACCTGGGTGTTTGTCTCCTGTTTAAAATGTGGACTTTACAATATTCACCTATGTAGAGCCGGTGATGATCACATGGTCAAGTCTGTGTTTCGTGGAGAGCAGGTGGACAAGCTTCCGGTCCAGTCTGATCACAGTTCTGCAGCAGGTATGCGCACGATACACACAAATAACATTCACACACGCACAGCAGAATCCGTGCCAGCACACATGTTGGCATACACACAGTTTTAGGTTCATCTTTGCAAAGTGCTGTCTGTGCTTGTAGATTTTGCCTCTTGGTCGAGACACCAGTGGGTTCATTCAAAGTCCAGTTTGACCTCTGATTCAAATGCTTTAAATAAAAAACAGTTTTGTGTTGAGTGCGGTGATTAGTGTACATCAGTGTTGGTTTGAACGTACAGTAAGGCATCTTGGGATATGCAGCGTATGACCTCTAACCTTCTGTCCCATTAAAATGAGCTCATCAAACAACGCCGTGTGCATCAGATGTCAGAATGCAAACTTTCAGCTCAGAGCGTGTGTGTGTGTGTATGTACATGTGTGTGGTGAATGAAAGTGTATGTGCAGGTGTGTGTGTGAATGTGAGTGTGTGTGTGTGTGTGTGTGTGTGTGTGTGTGTGTGTGTGTGTGTGTGTGTGTGTGTGTGCATCTCGCCCACGCAGCTTAAAAAGGAGCAGACTAAGAGTGGCGAGCTCATGTCTCCAGAGGATTCAGCAGTGTTTCTCTATGTCCTGCAGGGGGCGCCACTTCAGCCCAGGGGACATGGGTGGGCAAGAAACATCCAGAGCACGACCCCGCTTCCTTTTCTACAGCTGAGTAACAGCTGGGACACGACCCTTCCCAGTCATCGCCAGGCCTTGAGTAACCCACAATCCTTTGCTGCTGGCCCACTGGTCGTATTCAGCTTAGCTACAGGGGCTCTGTCAGCCTCTGGGAGCCCCATGCTTCAGGTTTGGCTCTGACCATATGAAGGGCAAGTTTTGCACAGTCCCACCATGCAAAACAATGGAGGCCAGATGGAATTTCAGGGGCAGGTTGAGCCTCACAGATTCGCCTCAGCGCACAGTTCCACAAACAAAAGATGTAAAAGGCCAACTTTGGTTACACTGAAATCAAAAGATGAAGAATAAGAAAAAATAATATTTTAAGAAGCTCAGAGTTTTTTTTTTATTTAAGGCATCACAGATGCTAGGAAAAAAACTGAAAATCAACAGACTGTAATAAAAACATTCTCCGGTTACGCTGCTGTGCAGGACATTTCGTTCCTCTCTCGTATTTCGGTGTTGCCTCTTTCCATCACAGCCTGATTTTAGCTTCAAGAACAGAGGAGGAAATCAGTATTAAAAGCAAATAAAAAATAAGTCACAATCCCTTTGTAATGTATTTTGGGTGGGGTTGGGGTTGGGGCTGTGGAGTGGTGGACGGAAAGAATAGAAAACAGTCTTTGTCAAGGAGCGGTGTGGTTGTTTCAGTCACAGACAGGCTGCACTGTGAGATCCGGCCTGCAGGGGGCGGTAGTGCGCTGCAGGGAGTGTACAGTGGCTGAAGCGTCTTGCAGTCTGCTGGCTTCTCTACTGCCTGCCACTGAAGCTGGAGTCATTGCTGCTGCAGATTTCCTCATAGGTGGGAGGTGGTTCTGGAAGAGAGAGAATCGCTTTGAAAACAATAGCAGGGCCGCACACACACACACACATCAATGCATACACACAACACACACATCAACGCATACACACAACACACACATCAATGCATACACACAACACACACATCAACGCATACACACAACACACACATGAACGCATACACACAACACACACATGAACGCATACACACAACACACTCATGAACGCATACACACAACACACTCATGAACGCATACACACAACACACACATCAATGCATACACACAACACACTCATGGCATATGCCAATGCATACATATGCAGATCCACTTTCAAACATGCAAATACACATTCTACCCCTCTCTCCACACATACCCACAGACACACACACACACACAGACACACACACACACAAAATGCCCTATCTCTCATACACACATACAGCAACACATAACACTGATTTGATGTTCAGGCTCAGAGCACCTTCCTCAGCAGAACCTCTACCAGAAACCATCTGATTGGCCGAAACACTCAAGATGGAGAAGCGATGAACCATTCAGTGAACAAAACAACTCTGACTGTTTTGAGTCACCACATCAGGAGATGACTGCACCACTTTCTGCTTTGGCTTAAACCAATCAGAAATGTTTTCCTCTCCACAGCCTAGTTGGTCAGTGGCCCAAATCTCTTTAATCCACTGATATTGTGAGGTAGCTCCCCCTAGTGATTGAGCTTACCATGCGGGTAGGCCCAGGTGCTGTACTCGGGAGGGAGGATGAGCGGACAGGAAGTGGGGACGGGTGTGGCGCTCCCGTCAGAGAAGAAGGGGATGGTGGCGCCGGTGGAGAGGCAGAAGAGCGGGCCGGCGGGGTCCTGGGCGTCGGCCCGGCGCGGGGTCTGGGGGAAGGCGAGGCCTGGGGCGTAGCTGAAGGCGCTGGGGGAGACACAGCCCGGCTGGGCCGTGTGCTGGTCCTGCTGGGAGTGGCTCTTGGTGGGGATGGCCTCACTGACCAGCCCCCCGGCCCCCATCAGCTCCGCCTCCAGGTCCTCCTCCTCCTCGGCCGGGGGGGCGCTGGGGGTCACCCCGCTGGGGCTGGGGGTGGGGGCGGAGCGGGGCGGGATGGTGCGGGGGGCCGCGGTCGGGGGCGTGGGGGCGGGCCGGGAGGGAGTCAAGTTAACAGCGATGTTGCCAATGTAGATGGGAAGGGTCACAACAGCCTCTGGAGACTTCAGGGACACCTGTAAACAGCACGGTGAAAAACACATTATAGAGCATGTACAAACAGCTACCATACAATTACAAATCCTGACCATCAGAGAGTATCAGCTGAAGCTAAATACAAAGGAGAATTTGGGGGAGAGAGAGAAGGAAGAGATAAAGACAGAGAGCAGGAGATAGAGAGAGAGAGGAGAGAGAGGAAATGGAGGAGGAGAGCATGAAGGAGAGAAGGACGATGGAAGGAAAGTGCAAGAGAATGAGAAGATGAAGAAAGAGTGCAGGAGAGAGCAAGAGGAAGACAGAGAGCAAGAGAGGGAAGAAGAACAAGACAGAATGTGAAGGGGGAAAGGGAAAGACAGATGAGTAGAAAAAGAGAAGGGAGAGCAGAAATTATGAAAGATTAAGTTGGGAAGGGAGTGAGAAACAAAGGGGAATATGGACTTGATGGGGAGGAGGACAGAGAGAAGAGGACACAGAGAAAGAGAGAGATAGAGACAAAGAAAGCACAGTGAAAACTACCACAGAGAGTGACTTTCTCTTGATGGATCACAGAGTGACTTTGTGACTGTGACATCATGGCTTCCATTAATGACAATGACATCATCGCTTGAAATTCACAGACTTCACTCGTCTGACATTGGGTGGTTAAACTGTGGTTTCCAAGACAATGAGAAGATCCATCCATAAAATGAATCATAAAACTAGGTCATAATTTCATATAAAGGCAGTGAAAATAAAACAGCTATATAGCAGTTGTGGTACCATCTTACTGGTAGGACACAGTCAGAAGCTCAACAAACTTCTGAGTGCTTTGGAAACAACTAACATAACCACGCCAAGAATAATTTATGGACACTGCCTTCTGAATACTCACCACCAATCACCATCGACATTATTCTGCTACTTGTTACTAATGGGCTCTGCGATTGGTGGAGCCTCTCTGTGTTGTCTATATGCAAGGTGACCACACAACTGCCATATCCCTGTACAGAAGATTCCAAAGGAAAATTCCCAATCCTCAATTTCCCAGCAGCCCTGTTGAAAACGGACCTGGATGAAGTAGTCGATCTCGATGAGGCTACAGCCGGTGAGGGCGGACTGGGGGAGGGGCGGCACGATTATCTGCTCCTTCCATTCAGCGTGCTTCCCGGCCTTGACCCCCGCCCCCTCTACCTCCGCGATAGTCCGCAGGTCATAGATCGCCCGTTTGGTCTTATACGTCACTTTCTGGACCACGCCCATATGCGGAGACAAAAGCAAGGCAGCTCAAAACACATGAACACACAGACACTCATGCAAGACGCTTATTAACAATTGCCCATTATAATGCATTTTCCATCTGTTTCATCTACTGTTTTTCTTTTCAAGTGGCATGTCTAAAAAATTGCATTTGAGGAATTACAGTGTTCAGTCAGGGATACAAGCTTAAATGCTGGAGATGGCATTTTCCCAATAATTACAAGGTAACATGAATGGGAAAATAACACTTAATACGGAATAGGTACATGCTTTTAAAGGTAAAACAACGGCTTCGGTCTCACCAGGAGAATACCTGGATTTAGCCCCTCACATCTTCAGAGTATCAAAGCTGTCATTACATGGTACCACTCACAATGAAAAAGCTAACTCCTCTCTGTGACATCAGTGCAATCATAGTGACTTTATATTCATAATAATCTATACAATTATACAATTTCTTACACCACAACTGAGTGATAAGTACAGAACGGAGAATGGGCCATTATGCCTCCTGTAAATTATTCAGCAACAGAACGCAAAGTTATACATCTGATAAGGCTGCACGCTTTCCGAGGTAATTAGCTGTTTACGGTCAGCAAAATCTCACCAAAGAAGCCCATATGGTGGGATTTACTTCCAGTCTGGCTCAGTTTTGTTCCCCAGGCAGAACCACATAATGATTTATCCAGTTCTATCCAGAATTTTAAGCACCATAAAAGGAAGATTCTCTTTTTGTTTTACCGCGCTGTGATATTGATTAGCGCTAAGAGCATTGTGCGGAGTGCTTGTGTGCTGAATGTATTATTGCACTCAGCTCGAGTAACGGCCGGCTTCAGTGATGGAAGAACGAGGTTCAGTGACACCCTAAATGGGTGGGGCTACCCAGCGCAGCCAGAGACTCACTGATCTGAGTCAGTGTGTTTTGTCGTGGAGAGCAAAACAAATTGACTGGCTCAAATGTTTTGGTCATTTGTAGCTCCACCCATTTTTGGTGTCATGACTCCTAATGGCAAAGACTGATCTGTAGAACACACTGCAATATACTGAAAATATGCAGAATTTTAATTATGTAATCAATTGATTAACATATATATTGCATTCCTCATATTTTTAAAACATTTTTAAAGCACATTCTTGGGACAACAAGAGATCAAACAAGAACAATAGTATAATGTTCTATAATGATTTGGGTAACACATGAAATTTGGAGGTTGTGGGTTTGATTCCTCAGAGGGACACTGCTGTCTTACCCATGAGAAAGACACTCCACAAGTATAACTGCAGCTTTATGAATGTGTCTGCTGTATATTAATATTTGAGTCCGGCAGCCCTTCTTCAGCTTCTGTTCTTTCTCTTACAAAATGATGTATTCCTTTGCTGTCACTGAGTGTATTGATTTACTTGTTGCATAAATTATGTACTTTCCTTGACAGGTCTATCAACAGCTTTTCCCAGCTTAATGTTATGCATACACACTTCACTCCTCTAGGGTATTACTGGACTGACCCTGACCAACGCGGCCTAAATTTCTCAGGACAAGATGCTCAGCCAAATGCTTGTAATGTAGTGTGAAGTGTGGTGGTCCTGATTTATTTCTGAACGTGAATAAACACGTAGGTAAGTTCAGGTGCGTCGCCCCCTCCCCCAACATGTAGGTAAGTTCAGGTGCGTCGCCCCCTCCTCTAACACGTAGGTAAGTTCAGGTGTGTCGCCCCCTCCCCTAACATGTAGGTAAGTTCAGGTGTGTCGCCCCCTCCTCTAACATGTAGGTAAGTTCAGGTGCGTCGCCCCCTCCTCTAACACGTAGGTAAGTTCAGGTGCGTCGCCCCCTCCTCTAACATGTAGGTAAGTTCAGGTGCGTGCCGCCCCCTCCTCCAACACGTGCGTGCCCCCTCCTCTAACACGTAGGTAAGTTCAGGTGAGCGCCCCACTCCCCTAACATGTAGGTAAGTTCAGGTGTGTCGCCCCCTCCCTTAACATGTAGGTAAGTTCAGGTGTGTCGCCCCCTCCTCCAACACGTAGGTAAGTTCAGGTGAGCGCCCCCTCCCTAACATGTAGGTAAGTTCAGGTGTGTCGCCCCCTCCTCTAACATGTAGGTAAGTTCAGGTGTGTCGCCCCCTCCTCCAACACGTAGGTAAGTTCAGGTGAGCGCCCCCTCCTAACATGTAGGTAAGTTCAGGTGTGTCGCCCCCTCCTCCAACATGTAGGTAAGTTCAGGTGTGTCGCCCCCTCCTCCAACACGTAGGTAAGTTCAGGTGTGTCCTCCACCCTCAGGTCCCTTCAACATGTAGGTAAGTTCAGGTGTTCAGGTGGTAAGCCCCCCCCTCCCCCAACACATAGGTAAGTTCAGGTGCGTCACCCCCTCCTCTAACATGCAGGTAAGTTCCCCCACCTGTATGAGGCTGGCCAGCACGTAGCCCGTGTCCTTGCCGGATTTGTTGTGGATCTCGGTGCTGAGTTTGATGACCTGGCCGGGGGTGTACCCCCGCAGGTCGCTGCGGGCCTTCAGCATAAGCGTCCCCGTTTTCACCAGAAGGTAGGTGAATTTCCGCGTCATCACTGCTGAGCTCGGTTGCTGTTGGGGGGTGTTTTGGGGGGGGGGATGGGCAGATGACACGAAGAGATAAAAAAAACAATGGTTAATGAAAAAACAGACTGTTGGTGGGTGGGAGAGAGAGAGTGCGAGCATGTGAGAGAGAAGGAGTGAGTAAGAGAGTGAGAGAAAAACAGTGTTTTTGGTTTATGGCTTTTCCCATGCTCACAACACAAACACACTGGACTGCAGAGGGACCTGCAACATAACACCCCAAATCCGCTTCAAGGGCACCGCTGCAAGGAAATGGTCCTCTTTTTTAGAAAACGTACAGACAACCTCACACCAGCACTGAAGGAGCCAGCACAGTGGTCCTGTTACAGAAGACAGGCAGTCAGGCCAACGCAAAACGCTTTCAGCAAGCCAGTCTGCAGCTATTGCGCATACATATAAAGACATTTCAGATCAAACAAAAGACTGGACTAATTTAATAACCAGGAGCAGACTAAAATAATTATTAAAATAATGAAAGCCTTGACTGATAGTGATAATTAGGCAGTTAGAGTTTAAGTTCTGAACCAGAACAAAAGCTCTCACCCACACTGGCAATTCTCAGATGTGATTGGACAATGCTGCAGTGGGATGATTGAAGGGGGTGTGGCCTGGCAGGTCCCGCCCCCAACTCTCACCTCGATGTCGGGCACTTCGTTGAGGTTGAGGAGGTTGAGCAGGTAGAATGGCTTCTGGGCCTTGTAGTCCTTGGAGAAGCGTGACGTGTCTATGACTGCCCGGATTCGGTAGGAGATCTTCCCGAAGGGCCCTTCGAAGGAGGTCGGGGCCGAAGCTGAGCGGGCAAGAGCACAGGGAGGAGAGACGGGTCAGCCCTTCTCAGAGACAGAAAAGGAAGCTCAACACTGCATCTATCAACAGATTCCTAAGGTGCACAGGCTCAGGGCCTGAACTAGCACAACACAAACACAACCCCCACACCATCACTATCGAGGCGGAAAGAATAGACACGCAAGCTGAGATGCCGGAAAACAAAACAGTGTTCAGGGTGCAAAGTAGCAGCAACTTTTTGTTCTGCACTCTGCTCCCTCAGCACTTTCCTGATTGCAATGAAAGTAGGAGTGCTGCGTAGGTTTTTCTCTTTATTGTTTCAATCCTTCACAAGGTCTTTCGTCTTCTTGTCTTCTTTTTTTTTTTCAAAGTAGTCCCTTTCCCATATCCAGGTAATAACTGTTACAATGCATGGATCGATACACAAACATTTATTTTAAAACAATTCTGCATGCTGCTTACTTACGTTTATCACATCGCTTAATACGTTCAGCAAACCTGAAATTCAGCCATTTTCCAGCTCTCAAAAACATTTCAGAACACATTTAAAGAGGAAATGGCAAGGGCTTTGCTCATTAACCTGACTTTAGACAGCAAAATGGATGAATAAACATGAACGCACAAATATTTTAGCATTCCAGCTATTATCAGTGACTCAAACAACAGCATTAAAAATGAGGAACGTAACCCCCCCGTCGCGAAAAAGCATCGGCCTACAACGTGAGAAACATTCGGTCATTAGTGCTCACAAGATGTCAGAAAATGCATTAACAGAGTGTTCTCAGGTTTTATTTGCAGACCGGAGCAGTTACTGTCCTACATGAGCATTAACAAAGAAATGTTTCCACATAGAGTGATGTATTTCTGCATGTTCCTATCGTACTGTTTACCCCTACTGACTGAGCGCAACAAGGCTTCTCTACACATCAGACAATTTTTAGTAATTTTTCATAATTGCACATGACAGAATAAGAAAATTCAGATGGGGGAAAAGCAACAACTCCAGCCGCAGATAATTAATAAATATAATGTTAACCATTATGACACCGATAAAAATTTCCATGTTACTCAGATTTTTAAAGAACTTAAAGGCAAAGCCTTTAGCCTCATTTTAGCTTTTAGCTGACTCATTTTCGATATCTATAGATATGGGAAAAACGCTGACTGTGGCGTGTCCGGCTGTCTCCAAAGCTACCATAAGACTACACTAGTCAGCACAACCCATAATAGTGATATACATCGTTTACTGTACATAACATTCTTATGTGTTATCAATAATAGGGGCCAATATATCATATGCTATCATTGTAGGTGCCAGGGTGTTTCAGGAGAGGTAACTGTGAGGTCACCAGCTGGAAGAGTGGCATTCTGGGACGAATCGGCCTCTGTTTCAGCCTTCGCTACATCCAGCTGCCTTTGGAGAGGTTTCGTTTTTTCGGTTCGTTCAGTGAGTGCACGAGAGCGAGGCAGAGCAGGGGGGCAGTGAGAGGATTGACCAGTCAGGGCTGGGCACTCGGGCGTCCGGCAAGCGTACCGGACATCACCTTCATCTTAGTCTCTGATCTCGGCCTCTTATCTCTGTAATCTCAGTCTCACTTTATCTGTTCAATTCAATTGTGCTGCTTCGGCAGGATGACTGTGCCAAACGCTGTTTGCCAAACCACAAAACATGCTAAATATATATAATAATATGAATAACAACAATCAGATTGATACACATATGTCAGTACAGTAAAACCATAACAATCCTGACATGCTTTTTTCTGAAGTAACCTAATGCTATTTAAGAAAAACAAACTGGTCCTCCGCGAAAGAATCTGCACTGCACCAGGGCAATGAAGCAAAACCGGCGATACGCAGGGGAACAGAGGAAAGGGTAAGGAAAGGGAGAGACAGAGAGGGACAGAGAAACAGGACACAGAGAGAGAGGAGAAATGGTACAAAGGCATTGTGTAGTGTGAGGGAAAATCATGAAGAGAGGAGATGGAGAGAGAGAGAGGAAGGATAGAAAGACTGAGAGGGGATGTGGGAAAGATAAGAGGAAAGAGGGGGATGGGGAAAGAGAGAAGAGGGAGAAAGGAGAAGAGGAGAGGCATGGATGGAGAAAAAGGAAGATTGAGAAGAGTAGGAGGAACTGAGCAATGAAAGAAAAGAATGGAGAGAGGCAGGATGTGTCTGACAAAGGAGAAAGATGGAGGGATAGAGGGACAGATGCAGGGAGGGAAACCAAGAAGAGAGAGGGAGGGAGTGAAAAGAGTGAGCGAAGATGAGAGAGAAGGATAGAGAGGAGAGTGCAAAGGTAGGGAGAGGGTGGGGGGTCAGGGAGGAGAGAGACAAAGCAGATGAAGGAGGGGCGTTAAGGACGGGCACTGTAGATAAAGGAGATGGCAGAGAGAAAGAAATGAGAAAGGATGGGTGGAAGAAAGGAAAAAAAAAGACGTGGGGAGAAATAAATGGAGAGATTCGGCAGAGGAGGATGGGATCCGCCATTGTCCTCACTCAGTGATGGGGGGGGCGGGCGGCTCTGAAACACCCCAGCTGGAAGACGCCTGCCGTTGCCACGGCAACATCAATAACGTTCATAACTTTGATGGCGGAATTAGCATTCGTTCCGAATTCTGCAGGCCTCCGCTGCTCCTGCACCAGCCCCACATTGTCGATGCAGCTTATTAATAACTATATATGAGGTTATTAATAAAGCAAAACACAATCTGATCCCTGCCGCGGATGCAGAGCACGTCCAGTCAAATCCGGCGAACAGTGGAGCGGTTTTATATATGACTAATCCCGCCGCACGACACCTGATTAAAAACCAAAAACAGAAAGGAAAAAAAATCAAAGCAAAAGGCCAGCCCTCCTGCGGAGGCTTCATGAGTGAGGTCACCTCATGGAAAAAAAGACGAAAGCAAAAAAACAAATAAATAAATGAACTAGCCGCAGAGAGGCTGGAAAAGAAACGAGGGGTTCGGGCTGATTAAATGTGTTTATTCAGTCGGTTGGCTTAGCGCTGCAGCTGGAGTTATACCGGGTTTTGCTGTCGTGGAGACCGCGGCGCCAGCATGGCCAATCACGACGCAGATGCCCCTCGGCGACTGCGGCCTCTGGCCTTGGTGACGACAGAACGCCATGGTGGAGGTGGGCACGTCACCGTGGGAACGCTGGGTTCCGGTGTCACTGCCTTTTTGTTTTGAGGGGTGAGGGGGGGAGGGACTGTGACTCATACTCAGCAGACCTTATCGTTTTAAAGACACAGTTGCCAACAGTCACCTTGACAGTGGCTGGCACCAGTGAGCACGCCTGTCTGTCATGAGCAGTCACTGTTGACCCTGTCCTGTTTGAAGCTCTAAACCCTCTAAACAGTTATTGTGGAACAACTCTGACTCCCTCCTGACTGTAGGGGGCGCCACACCCGGATCCACAGCCTCACTGTCTTCTCTCTGGCAGCCAGTTAGCGGATACCAATGGAGGGTTAGCCCAGGGTCACACAGGTTGGAACAAGAAGCCCTGTTCCTGCGACAGTAATGAAATGCCAAAAATAGACCTCCCCCCCATCCCCGTCCCCCCTGTCCCACGCAAGGGCAAGGACTGCCACAGACCAGTGTGTGTATTTCTGCTGTTCAACTTGTGTGTTATAAGTGATAACCCATGGTTAGTAATTCAGTCACAGACACTTCATGTTCAGCAAGCAGAGCGCCGTTCAGTGCCTTGGACAAAAACCGCTTTGAATTCAAGTCAGGGATTTAGTTGCTCTTGTAAGTTATATAGTAAATGTAAATATGTCATAATTTCATACAGCAGCTCTAGTTCCAGTTCCCAGTGTGTGGATATGCAGGAGCTGGGGTGACGAGACCTGTAGGTTGCAGGATTGAATCCCAGACAGGTGGGGCACAGCGGGAGACTGAGTCTGAGTTTGTTCAGTAAATACCCAGCTGCCCAAGCATGTAAAACAGGAGCTGCGCAGGTCCCAGAGGACACAGACATCTGCTGCGCAAGCAAATGATCACGGGCGGCTCCGGGGGAAGATGCAGGCAGCTCCAAAGGACAGTCTGTAAGGTGTGCCGGGGGCGGCTGTTCGGATATCTCACCTGGGATCAGAAACTGGAAGGGGAAGCTGTGTTCTCCTTGTGCCAGCGTTCCTAAGAAACAGACGGACAGACAGACAGAAGGGGCGGTCAGTCAGACAGACAGATACATGGCAGACAGACACACCACATAAGTAAGTTAGTTTGAGCTACACATCCCTCGTTTCACATGTGACCGTTGGCACTCCGTCAGTAGTAAACACCCACCTGACTCTATGGCTGTTGTTTTTAAGCCAAACATCACATCCTGCAATGCAAAAATGGTTACATGACCCAAGTACGAAAAATGAAGCAACTGTGAAGGCAAAAAAGTTTGGATAAAAACTACATTTCCCACATCCTGTGTGAAACTATTTCCTTTTCTTCACTCTCTCTCTCTTCCTCCCACCACCATATCTTGAGTTTGTCAACAAATGAGGCTCAGGTAGCCTGCCCTCCAGCTCACCTTAGCTCAGGTACAACTCCACCTATGGCCCAGGTGAGTCAGTGGAGACCAGGCTGACTGGCCTTCCCCCAATTTCACACGCCCCGATAACAGTTTCAGTCAAGGGACAGGTGTGTGCTGTCCAGCTCGTTATCTCACCGAAAGGTGAGACTCTGTTTCCTCATTCACACACACACACACACACACACTCACTCACACACACACATGCACGCATACACACAGACGCTTACTCACGCACACACACACACACACACACACACACACTCACTCAGACACACTCACACATGCTCACTCACACACATATATGCACGCATACACACACACGCTCACTCACGCACACACACACACGTACACACACACGCTCACTCACTTACACACATACACACAGACGCTTACTCACGCACACACACACACACACACACTCACACACACACACACTCACTCACACCACACACACACACACACACACACACAAACACACAGTTGGTGTACTGTGGTATACTGTAGTCTGGAGGAACTATGGAAAATATAATGAAACAAAACAGAGTGAGACTGATGTGGGAACGTTAGTGTTTTAGAGGCTTTCCACTCCAGGGCAGGCGATGAACGCAGCAGATAGCCCTAGCCAAGCAGAACCATGACCGGGCAGGAAGTCCAGTGCCCTGGCTCACTCAGCTCTGTTAATGAGTAACCTAAAGACTGGACCCTGTGTCTGGGACCCAAAACAGGTGCAGCTCCACCATACCCGGCCTCTGCATGTCCCAGGAATTTGATGAATTTTTCATGAATCCAAACTGATTCTTGTCTAGAGTTACCGGCAGCGGCTGCCCAAGCGCACACACACGTGCAGAAGCAAAGCGCAGTGCAATTGGGTTAACGTGTTTAAAAACAATGTTATCTTATCTGGGGATCGGCGGCCCAGGTAAGAGCAGAGATTAAAGGTGAAACAGGTGACATTTCCAGCTCCGCTCTGGTTCCGTGACTCTCGTCATGGCTGAACAGAAACCGATTAGCTGCCAAGGTCAACACAGACCCACGCCCATAACAATAACTCCATCGCATTGATGTTTGAGCATTTAAGGCAGGCTCTCCTATCCAGAGCGATTCCCCAGATTTGCTCTCTGTTTACTCTCAGTCCACTTATACAGCTGGATATTCGCCAGGCCCATTACAGTGATAGCAGAGCTAGACTTCACTAACTCCCGTAATGGTGGAGCTACAATGACATACCATTAGTGAGTTCACAGCAAAATACAGCGACTGGTTAAACCCAGCCCTGGAACTGATAGCATACGGTAGCTCTGCCCATTTATTGTGCCATATAACCTCATTTTTACATCACTGAAATTCAGGTTAATTCAGGTATCACTTAAGGATACAATGGCAGTGCCCCAGCCTGAAAACTGAACCTGCAACCTCTGACATATGAGCCCAGTTTCCTTAACCTGTACACCACAATGCTACCTAAAAGTTAACCAACACTTGTGGTTGTCCTCTATTAACAAGATGGTAATACGTTGAAGCCGATATGCTCCATTTTGATCATGCGACATTAGTTTGGTACCACTGAAACAAAGCCATCTAGCCTCTGATTTCCCATGGCTCTGTGTTTCTGATACAGGACAGAACACAATCACTGCTCGCCCCTGACTTAACGTAACTGTCAGAATCTGATCTCTGCATAAACAGGACGTGCATGTTGTGGAAGCGTGGAGCTCATTTGCCTATGTTTGGAAACTTTGGACATCATGTGGGGAAAAAACTTCTTTCGCTGTCAGAATCCTTCACCCCAAGAGGGTTTGAGACCTGTGATCTTTCTTCTTTTTGAGTTCTTGGGAGACGCCGAAACTAGAAAACGGATTCCACTTGCTGCAGGAACACTGTATTCTCTTTTTTTTCTCTTCCCTTTTTGCTGGGGTGGAAAACTACTTCAAAGCCAGACGGTATTTCTGAGAAATGTTTCAAAGGAGTTTAGGAAAAGCAGCCTGTGAATTTGAAGTATTACTTTCTGCAGGATGAGTTAACACAGAACGTCGCTGCCAGAGAAGTGAGGAAGAGGAAGATCAACACAGTAGCAGAAGCTCTTTGAAGCGCTCCTGTTAGCTTCCTATAACTCTAACCGACAAACTGAATTATTCTCAGATGCAATACAAAAAAATCAACAAAGGCAATGTATATCACCTTTGATCACAGCCCCAAAACAATCTTTCGCAGCATTAACTCTCTGTGTGGAAAAGCAAAGCTGAACGCTAATGTTCTGCCATCTCTCATGTACTGACAAAGACCTTCTGCAATGAATAAAGTACTGACATTCATCTTCCATGTGTGGAGGAATCCAGAATGGGTTTGACAGCACGAGGCCGGGGGAATAGCACACAGGTAACAGCTTTGTGACAGCACCTTCACCCCTGTCAAACCTATCTATCCTCACCCTCCATTCAAGGGAAGCTTTCCACTCAACTCCACCTAACAGAGACAGACAATACTGCAATATATTTTAAATATGTTTTATAGCATTACACATATATTTATTTAATAAATATACTAATAATGTACAATACTGTATGACTATATACTACTATATATTATAGTACTGCATATATACTATAGTAACATGTTCTGTGGTTCATTGCTTAATGTTAGTTATTTAGTTTTTTTTTAATTTATATCTTCCTTAAATTTTTATATCTTATTTTGTTGTACTTCAGATTTTTTTTTGATTGCTTCAGATTTTTTATTACTTCAGATGTTTATAATTATTGCTTCAGATTTTTATAACTATGATTTCCATTTTGTTTTCATTATGTGTTTTTTAGAGTTTTTTATTACTGCTAATGATGTTTGCATTGTTATCCACAATAAACTTGAAACTTTAAACTTGGTTATAGATGTCCTATGTGTGCAGTCTCTCAGAGGTTCCCCGAGTCACTGAATGTGAATCTGCACAAATATTTATTGATAAAATATTGACAGTAGGTGACTGAGCCAGCGTCATTCCCAGCTCCTGCGGTCTGTCAGTGTTCGGTGATGTGCCGGTTCAGGGCTCTCCAGGCGCCTGTGTCACTGAATGACAGCCAGCTCTGTGCTTCCATGCCCCAGGATAAAAGCAGAGATGAAGAGTATGAGATCCAGCAGAAAAGCAGTGGGGCTCATGTCTGTCATCTCCACTGTCAATCAGCCCTTTGTCTCTCTGAGAAGCAAAGCATTGTGGGAATGTGAGTCTCATTCTGTGACTGATGACTCCAGTATGCCATTGATGGATGAGCACCATTTAACTGGTGAGAGACATCCAGCTAAGAGCATTTCCTGTTACCTCAGAGTGCTTCCTGTTTGGTGACTCCACCACTTTGTGTGGAAAAATATTGTATTTTTTATTAATTGTATAAAATAAAAAGAACATTACATCAGCCACTTCTGCTCCAACTACTCCGTAAGCAAAAACAACAAAAATCACAAATTCATCACATCACATAGGCCCGTGCTGAGATAATTGATTGAATACAGGTCGTTTAGTCCAGAACTGATGTGTCTTTGGCAATAAAGACAGCACTATGCAGTAATAACCTTGTTTTGAAAGCGGCTTTCAGTTAATTAAACTGCTGGAAAAAAATACAGAGGACACCGAGTGCAGTGAAGGAAATAATTGAACAGCAGTACCAAAAGTAAGGTTACACCAAAGGCCTTGAGTTTGTTTGAAAGAGCGCTCTGCATTTTTTCTTTCCCACACAGTTAATCATGGGCACTGAGCACACATTCACAGTCATATATGACCGTCACTAAGCAGACAGCTCTCCGTTTCATTAGCCAGAACAGCGGGTGGAGCACCTAACCAGAGTCTCCCACTGAGAAAATGTGAGCAAAGCCCGCTCACAGGTTAAAATAGTCCACGCCAGCGGTGTCAGTTTATCTCAGGTAACACAGACAGGCCTTAAGATCACCTGCAAAGCGATTGGTTCTTCCCTCTCTCCCCGTAACTCGCTCCTCTCTCTCCCTCCATCCCTCTCTTTCTCTCCCCTCCCTCTCTCCTCCTCCCTTCCTCCCCCTCCTTCTCTCCTTCTCTCTCCCTCCCCCTCCCTCCTCTCCCTCTCTTTCTCTCCCTCCCTCCTTCTCTCCCCCTTTCAGTCTCTCCCTCCTTCTCTCCCTCTCTTTCTCTCCCTCCCTCCCTCCCCCCCTCCTGTCTCTCTCTCTCCCCCTCCCTCCTTCCCTCCCCTTTCTCTCCCCTCTCTCCTCTCCCCCTCCTCTCCCTCCCTCCCTCCCCCTCTCTTCTCTCCCCCTCCCTCCCTCCCCCTCTCTTTCCCTCTCTCCCTCCTCCTTCTCTCCCCCTTTCTCTCTCTCCCTCTCTCCCCCTCCTTCTCTCCCTCCCCCTGTCTCTCTCTCCCCTCCTCTCCTCCCTCCCTCCCCCTGTCTCTCTCTCCCTCCCTCCTTCTCTCCCCCTTTCTCCCTCTCTCCTCCTCCCCCTCCCTCTCTCTCCCCCTCTCTCCTCCTCTCCCTCTCTCTCTCCCCCTCTCCCTTCTCCTGCCCTTATTTCCTCTCAGCCAGGCCAGTTAAACCTGTTCTGGGTGGCACAGCGCTATGCCGAAGCTGAGGGCCCATAAACAGACAGCACAACAGAAACCTTTCCCATGTCAGCCAGCGGACTCTGGCGTCTCCTGTGACTGTGTCCTGAGGGATCGGGGTGTGGGGGCGGGATTTGTGTACGTCAATCACACCCACGGGCCAATCGCGCTGCAGAATGACCGCTTGCTCGCTCGCGTGCGATAAAGAGGAAAGAAAGTGCTGGAATCAGCTCTCAGGTCCCGTCTGTGCTGGTGCTGACAGTGAAGTGAGAGGTTTCGCGCGTTTGAGTGTGAGCAGAAACACCCCTGAAAAATCACTGTATTTTTATTTTCTGTGATTAATTTTAGGCCATGGTGAAAGTGTGGGTGACAGGATTTAAAAAAAATAAAAACAAAAAAGGCTCTGCTCTGATAGTCAAAACCTTGGGTGTAATGATAAAAAATTATTTAATGTGCAAACCCAGATTCTATGTGTGGTATCTATGTAAAGTTTCTTCTATAGAAGTTTGTAATGTAACCACTATAACCGCGTAACTGTTGCATTGCACATGTAATAAGCAGCAGTTACTCAAGCTGACACAGTTAAGTGTAATAATATTATTTTTTGCAATGGTTGGTGCGAATGAGTGAGTTACCAGTAACTTAAGGTAGCTCTACTCCTTTTTTTGTGTCAGGAAACTGTGCTCTGTCATCACAGATGTGAGGTTTGCGAGGTACCATGGCAACCCCGATGAAACGGCTTGAAAGGATTAAAGGGCTGCTGTTAATCGTATTTACAGTTTGAGTTTCCCTTCGCGAGGGGAGTCTGTTCACGCCACGGAAGCAGAGCTGAATAGTTGATGTAGTTTCTTAAAATACAGAATCAGCAGGGAGCGGCAAGCCTTCACATCTGCTGTGCTTCAGCGAGGATGGCGCAATCAGAGCAGAGTGCTGGGGGGAGAGAGGGAACAGCGGGGAATACTCTCAGACTGTGACTGTGGGTTGGGGAACACTCTCTCAGACTGTGACTGTGAATGAGAAACCATGGGGGGGGCATGAGGTAAGCCCTCCTCATGGCCAGCAGCCCCAGTAACAGGCTGCCCACAATGGGACGGACCGGCCGCGGCAGCTCCCTGGAGCTGGAGGTCAGGCACGCTCATGTCTTTGCTGGGTCTGCGGTGTCAGGCTCAGACGAGGGTAATTACCCTGCCCATCTGTGCCGCCCGCGAGACACAGGACCGGGGCCCTCAGCAATGAAAGGTCTCCCGGAAAGTGCCGGTAAGACAAGCCAAGCGTTGTACATTAACAAGCACTTTAGGAGGGAGGGAGGGAGGGAGGGAGGGAGAGACACTGGGGGTGGGGGCAGACATGACTCCTCAGGTCAAAACGCAGAGCCTGAAATATGGCCCCTCACGTGGGGGAGAAACCAGATCCACCCCCACCATAATGGAAAACACTGCACCACTTGCAGCATCAGAAAATCCATGATCACAATCAAGCATTTCGCAATGAAACCATCGCTATCAGTGGATTCTCCACAGATTGCGCTGGTACTAGCGGGGTAAGTCACATGACATACCTTGCACAACAGCAAAATGGCAGCGCCCGACTTGGGAATCGAAACTTTGACTCAGGAGTCACATGTCTCACTCCTTAAAGATTACACTACATTCACCACCTCAAACAGGAAATGATGTCACTCTGTGTTCCATAACTCCTACTCTACTGTACTTTGCCACATCAGCTCTAGGTTTTATAACTGTCTTCCTTACAGAGACAGGAAATGATGTCATCCTGTGATCCTGGTGCATAATCAGTGAATATCTGAGACAGAGAAATTCCATCCATGCTTGGATACACACGTATGCCCTGAGTAATGGCTAAGTGGGTCTGAACATGTTTCATAACACCCAAAACGCAATGAGCTGTGACGTCACGCCGTTGGGAAAGACAGTGAAGGCAAGCCCCTTTAAATAGTTTCATGAATGCATTTTTAAATAAACATCTGTGCAGTGGAAGGTACTCCTTTGAAAAGCCACAGAGAGGTTTCCCCAACAGACAGGCTGAACAGTCGGAGTTAAATATTAACCTCTGTGCCCAGTGGAAGGTACTCCTTTGAAAAGCCACAGAGAGGGTTTCGGTGTTTCAGGATGCCCAACAGACAGGCTGACCACTGACAGTGCTGCTGAAGTACTGACCTTTATCTGCTACCGACAGCGTGCTGCTGAAGTACTGACCTTTATCTGCTACTGACAGCGTGCTGCTGAAGTACTGACCTTTATCTGCTACTGACAGCGTGCTGCTGAAGTACTGACCTTTATCTGCTACTGACAGCGTGCTGCTGAAGTACTGACCTTTATCTGCTACTGACAGCGTGCTGCTGAAGTACTGACCTTTATCTGCTACTGACAGCGTGCTGCTGAAGTACTGACCTTTATCTGCTACCGACAGCGTGCTGCTGAAGTACTGACCTTTATCTGCTACTGACAGCGTGCTGCTGAAGTACTGACCTTTATCTGCTACTGACAGCGTGCTGCTGAAGTACTGACCTTTATCTGCTACTGACAGCGTGCTGCTGAAGTACTGACCTTTATCTGCTACTGACAGCGTGCTGCTGAAGTACTGACCTTTATCTGCTACTGACAGCGTGCTGCTGAAGTACTGACCTTTATCTGCTACTGAAGTAGCCTTTATCTGCTACTGCTGCTGAAGTACTGACCTTTATCTGCTACTGACAGCGTGCTGCTGAAGTACTGACCTTTATCTGCTACTGACAGCGTGCTGCTGAAGTACTGACCTTTATCTGCTACCGACAGCGTGCTGCTGACCTTTATCTGTACTGACCTTTATCTGCTACTGACAGCGTGCTGCTGAAGTACTGACCTTTATCTGCTACTGACAGCGTGCTGCTGAATCTGCTACTGACCTTTATCTGCTACTGACAGCGTGCTGCTGAAGTACTGACCTTTATCTGCTACTGACAGCGTGCTGCTGAAGTAAGTGACCTTTATCTGCTACTGACAGCGTGCTGCTGAAGTACTGACCTTTATCTGCTACTGACAGCGTGCTGCTGAAGTACTGACCTTTATCTGCTACTGACAGCGTGTGCTGCTGAAGTACTGACCTTTTATCTGCTACTGACAGCGTGCTGCTGAAGTACTGACCTTTATCTGCTACTGACAGCGTGCTGCTGAAGTACTGACCTTTATCTGCTACCGACAGTGTGCTGCTGAAGTACTGCTCCTCCAGAGCCCACGACGTGTCGTTCATCTTGTTGGAGACGCCGCAGGAGCCCAGGCAGTTCACTTTAATGGCTGCAGGGAGAAGCACAGGAAGGGGTCAGTATGGATGATTAAACATCTGCACCATTACAGCGCGCCTGCACACCTGTGCACTCGTGCAACAGCTGCATCACCACAGCTGTTTACTTCAGCACCTGTCCCACCTGTATGCTTCTGCAACATCTCCACAACATCTGCACGCTACCTTACACTGCACACCTGCGTACTCTCCCAGAACAGGTGAGCAGGGGTGAGGCCTCTCAAATGACAACAAATACAATGGACCGGCCCTGGACGTGCCAACAAAATGAAGAGCTATTATTTGTTCAGTACAAATAGCCAAACCTTTTCATTATTGACACAGTGAACCAGCAGGTTTTCAGTCGATTTTTCCAGACTGTTCCAATGTTGCTAGCACGTTAGCACTACGTAAGACTCTGAGTGCCAGGCTGTTCGAGGCCACAGTAAATACCCTCCTCTGATATGGAACATTATCTCGGATAAAGCCATCGATAGCTGGATGACACTGATAGTCTGGATTGTCGCAGAGGTTTAACTCGCGCATGTTTAAGCCTTATGGAACTGCAGGTGCATAGAAGGACATTCCACAGTAACGTAACAGAGGGAGCGGGAGGTCCACGTCAGCCATATACTGAGATATGTGTGATTACTTTTTACTTTGTTTGATTCTGACACTTGAAAAAACAACTTTTCAGTGAGGCAGAAAGGATTAATTTCATTTTGTTCAATCGTTTTTTATTTATTATTTTTTGGGTCCACACTCTTTATTGCCATCATGCCTTTTCATACACAGAGGCAAGTCTGGGGACTGTCGAGGCAGAAAACATCATGAGGCCCTTTTGACTGACATTCATTACCGTTATGATCCCTTGTTCTTTGTCTTATGGGCCCCATAATGTTCAGGGCCCCAAGCCTTACCTACCTCACCTGCCTGAAAAATTCACCTTGAACTACCCCTGAGAGGTGGCGCTCCCTTTGAAGAATGAAGTCGAGGGCCATTTAGAACGAAGCAATTAGCAACAAGAGGTTATGAATTAAGACCCAGGACACTTGTAACACTTGCTCAGAGTTAAAGGATCAACCAAAGAAAGCCATTTTATACACAGCAAACAAGTGCGATGCGTATCAAAAAGGCTCTTGGGGAACACTTGGCTTAAAGCCTGCAACGCTGTTGACTCGTCTGAAGGGCTTATTTAAGTGCCTAACCATCCAGCTCTGAGTCCCTCCACCATTTCTTAACGCTTGAAGTTTCGGAAACCCTCAAATATGGCGTCTTCTCTGAGTGTATACACATACTGTAGTGCTGTGGGATAGCCATGCTTGTAGGATCCATGTTCAAATTCACCTGACCTTGGGCATCCCCGCCTGGGGGGGACAAAAAACAAAACCCCAAGACTTGTTTTTCTTGTAGGTTACCTCGGTGACTGACAGGCCAGCTCTGTTTTACATGGTGGCTAATAATAATTCATGAGGTGCTCGGCTTTCTCCCCGGCCGGAATGAGTTTCAGATCCGACGCTGTTCCATCGACGGGAACCGTCAGCGAATTCCCCGGTGAACGGTTACCGACACCGGCTACATTAAATCCAGGCAGCCGGGCAGACGGCTGCCTCTGAGGCAGGAAGCGAGGCGTCTCAAAACAGATAATGCTATTGGGCAGAGCTTAGCGCTGTAGATTAGCTGCCCGTCACACCCGTGGGGCAACTGCAGGACCGCACCAACGGGAGGATTAGACCCGATTGTGTTTCCAGAGAATCACGCGGTGTCAAACCCGATGAGCAGGTCTGCACCGAGCGAGGCAAAGCCAGCATTTCCATTTGAGCTGAAGACCCCAAAATCAAACCAGAAATTCTACTTCAAAGCTTCACTGGATTATAAGAATATTTACAATTTTTATGATTTTTTTTTGGCATTAAGATCATATGCAGGGAATATACACAGAGTTTATGAATTTCATAAAGTATTTTAATTATTTCTTTCACCCACGTCTGGTGGGCACACCTTAGGGACAGTCCAGTGTATCATAAATTAGCTTTCACTGGGAGGACTTTTGGCTTTTGCTGGGATTCAATCAAAATCTGTCCTTTTACTTTCAACTGGATAAGAGTGTTATGCATTTTCTTTACATATACATTTCATTGTGTCACTGAACTTGATTTAACTTTCATGAATTAACTTCTGCAAGGGAACTTTGGGTGTTTGTGTCCCAACAGTCAAACCGAAGAACCGAATCCCCTCAATGCCCCAAGGGTTTCTGGGAAGGACACGGAACTTATTTGCATGAAAATAAACTGTGTACCCTCCCCTCGCAAAGCGCACCTCGCTGCCTTTATCTGTACTCAATAGCCCTCAGCGATAATGCCTCTTTATTTCCATACGGAAACAAATCAGGGACAAAAAGAGTGCCCGCGTCCTTTAAGTGTTAACAGATGGAGAAGGTGGCTCGGGCAAACTGGCAACACGTTGCCCGTCTGTGTGGTGCCCGTCCGCCTGCCCGTCAGGGATAATTCATGCTCTGGAGTGCATGAATTACCCCCCCACCCTGTAACTGCCCTACCCCCCATTACACCCATGTGCTGCTGTTACAACGCAACTGCCAGCTAGCACCCCACCCCCCCCCATTTGTTTACATTTCAACATTTCACTCAGGGCTTGGTGAACTAGCCATATCCGTAATAGAAAAAATGGGTTTGGGGTGATATCGCTAATAAGGCAACATCACTGAGGGCCTCCATTTTTTTTAATGTATGACAGATGGAACGCTGATCTGGGATCAGGTTTGCCTTCTAGTTCATAAAAAAATAAGGTTAGGGTATGGACAGGAGGCATCTGATCCTAGATCAGCGCTCTAATACTTTTAGACAGTTCATGAATATATATACAGACCCAGGACAGCGTTCTTGTCGAGTGCACAGTGACGTAAGGCACAGTGCACTGGAGAACCAGCTAGTGCCCCATGTTAAGCCCGTTATGTAACATCTGTGTGGGTCAGCACAGGGGGATTCTGGGATGCTATGCCATCTGACCTCTGCCAGGTTCACCCCCCCCAACCCACCCCCCGTCCGAAATCCTCTGAGATTGGGTCCTAATGTACACGGACAGAGGGCCTGTTTCACACTGTGTCAGTGCCCAGTCCACTGAGACACTGTGGAATCATGGGTCATCCTGTTACCTCAGAGAGAGAGAGAGACAGTGAGGAGAGTGAGAGAGGGGGGGAGAGAGAGGGAGAGGGGGAGGGAGAGGAGAGAGGGAGGAAGAGATGGAGGGAGGGCAGGGAAAGAGTGAAAGGGAGAGAGGGAGGCAGACAGAGACTTAGGGATGAGAAGGCAAACAGGATGGTTGAGAAGGAGGAGGGGATGGAGGAGTGAGGGAGAGAAAGGCATAAAGAAAAAAGAAAGAAAGAAAGAAAGGAGAACAGAGAAAGAGAATGAGGAAGGAGAGGAAGGATTACGGAAAGTGAGGGGAAAGAAATAGACAGAAACAGAATAGAAAGAGAGACCTTAATTCAAATTTCGTTTTCTAAAGGTGTGTTTGTATGTGTATGTGCACTGCGCGTGTGTGTGCATGCCTGTGTGTGTGTGTGTCCGCACAAATGTGCATTCGAGACAAGGCAAAACATTTTTTTGTTAACGTCATCATCCGCGTATTCTCAGCTTTTACAACAGCAGGTTCGGTTCTTATGCAAATAGAGCATACAGTATGTGGATTTGTGTTGGACTTTTAAAAGGAGAGAGGGAGAGGGGGAGGGAGAAAGAGAGAAAGAGAGAGAGAGAGAGAGAGGGCGCTGCAACAACTCTTCTTTTCAGCTGCCTGTCTATCGAGCCGCAGTGAATACGGGAGCTGTCCGGCTGTGTCTGACGGTCGTCTGCTCTCCCAGCATATGCTTCACCCATCTGATTGACTGCAGCACTTCCAGATGCTAACAGACGGCAGCCCAGTCAATAAGCCCTGAGAGCGCCACACACAGAGATCCCTCTCAGCTCAATGAGCCGGCGGAAAGCCGCCGGTGTGCAGGGGTATGCGAGTCCACCCCGCATGGCTTTTGACATGCAAAGCAAATACGGACCGTTTCTAAAGCATATCTGCACTATGAAATATTAACATTACATACAGATGTAGCTTTAGAGATTCCTCTGGGTGTCATACATGGCCATTCCCCATGTCTGGAGGTGTTTATGACACATAAGGCTAACAAAGACGTTTTAAAGGCTGGACTTGCTGCATTGAGGGCAATGGTCACAGTCCAGATCATTTAAAATGCTGCATATATGAAAATAATGAGTGTCTGCACTCCACATAGCTAAAATTTTCCCTATCCAGACTATAAAGAGAGACAAATCTCCATTTATTGTACTTTTTGCTCAATCACTTTTTCCTTCTCTCGGCTGTGAGGATAAGGGATGAATGTGAAGAGCAGACGCTTCAGATGGAGAGCCTGAGAAAGAGAGAGTGAAAGAGAGAGGGAGGGAGGAGAGAGGGAGGGAGAGAGGGGTAGAGAGAGAAGGAGTTGCACTGCTTTATGTTTTTATTCATTTACTTTTCTGCCTCATGCAGTTGGCCGGCTGGTTGCGGGTTCGATTCCCAGATAGAGTGCTTTACCTGAATTATACCTGTGAATATCCAGCTATACAGAGTAAGAGCTTGTGTGATTTCCAAACTGCAGCTGTGGACTGAGCCAGAGAGAGCAGGGCACAGACCCACAGACGGCTGGGATGAAAGCCTTTTGTGATTTCGCCAGGGTGAACCGGAGTGGGGGAGTGGTGGTGGGGGGCACAAAAGAGGGGGGCGCTGGTTTCAAAAATCTGCTGGGGAGGGACACAGGATGGAGCAGGTGGGATGGGGTGCAGGGGTTAAGATGTGCGAGTGCCAAGGTGACGGCTGGCAAACGGGGCGCAGGAGGCCAGGGAGATGCCATGCGACAGATGGGCCCTCTTGGCTGGCTGGCACCAAACAGGGTACGGCTGAGAGAGAAAGAGGGGCTTCATTTCTATGATAATAACACAAGAAAAGCGGGGGAAGCATAAAAATAAAAACATAAAAAGGAACAAAACAGCGGCTACAAAAAGTGTGGCCAGTTTGAACAGGTCCTAAATCAGCCCCTCCTCATCTACACCAAAACCATCTGCCCAGTCCGCACAGAGGAACAAACGCCAAAGGACACAAACGCCAGGGAAGGACACAAACCCCTCTGCGGCTGAAAAAGCACCGACCTCATAGCAGCGATGAGGACCACGGGCATAAACGCACTGTATGCGCCCTGCAGACTGTGGAGCCTCATCCTGGAACGCTCGAACCGTCTACTTCCATCTTGAGCTCTGGAATGAACTTTCCAAATGAATACACTTCAAGTGTGAAAATAAAGTGTCAGCAAGACATCTCTATTGTGATTTAATGTAATGTATCACATCTGCAGATGAGTCACTGTCATCGGCGACATTGTCACCCGATGAGGATGTGCTGTGGTTTAGAGGAGTCTGCTCAGGAAGAAGGTCAGCGTTGTCTGTGCGGTCACACACGATTCCACAGAAGGCGCTGAAACACATGAGTCTGTGTACAAACCACAGCGCACAATGGAGGTTTCACACACCGGAGTTCCTCATTTCGGCTCTAGGTTCTTCACAAATGAGCCCACAGGCCCGGTTTACCACAGCATGTGGACGCTTCCCATAAAATCTTTTTTTTTAAGAACTGCGTTTGAAAAGAAGCAGCAGCTCAAATCAGGTGTTACCATGGAGCGCTTGAGCTGCTCGACACGCCTTCACCCTGACAACGCAGGCCGCAGGGGTGAACGTGGAATGTGAATATAATATGGCTTTCCAAATCAGCAGAAAACGGGAAAATCATATTTCGGAAATCACTCATTAGGCCAAGCATGCTTTTGGAAACATGACAAAAAAATGAGATGCAGAGATGAATATCGACAGACTGTCTTTAACAAGGTTCGATACGAGTGGCTGGAATCTTCCCAAGTTCTCTCAGTGCCAAATGAGTCAGAGAATGAGAGGGAAAAAAAACCCACTGACGTGTGAGACAGTGAAGTCAATAGAATCAGCCGTGTTCATTAAAGCTGAGAAGAGAGACTCCAGCAGCCCCATTCCCTTCACTGCTAATCAAAGTGTTTCACGGACGTTCAAAAACGTTTCCGTTGGGTTGCCATTTGGTCATGAAATAACGTTATAATGAAAATGTCAGTTCTTGAACATATTTGTACTTTCATTCTTCAGTACAGCAACATGTCATCTTCTGCATATTTCCAGTATCTTGTTTCACTCATTATACTGTAAGAGGCCAGAACATTATTTCATTTTATTTAAATCTGTTTTTAAAAAAAAAAAAAAACATTTTTAAAATTGAAAAAAGTCATTGAAAATAAAGCACAGTCAGGTACTCTTTCAAAATTGATTGTGTAGTGCAAAACACAGTGAAAGCCGAGTGATCACACAGCTGCTGGGAATGTGATTTGGGTAACCTGCATTTGCAACAATGGCTGGGTCTGCATCAAAAGCTATAAACACCCAAAGCAATGTGCCAACCATAGATTATAATAAGATCAAAAAAACAGCCGGCACTATCTAGGACACCCTGTGCATGGCTAATCTCAAAACTGGTTAGTGCTGACGTGAAAGCTCACGTGTGTGTGTGTGTGTGTTTGTGTTTTGCAAGAAATGCAAATATCTGCTCAGCACAAGTCTCCTCGGTAACAATGTGTGGCACTGGCTGAAGCTGTCCGGCCAATAAGGGACTGGCTTCAACAATACAAGTAGAATCTGACCCTTTATGACATCACTGCCTTGAAACAATAGGTACTTTCAGACTGGAAGAACTTTTTCATAGTTCTGAGAACTGTTGGAGGAACTAACCCTTTTATTGTGTCTGCACTGCAGGAACTGGGAACAAATGTAGTTCTTAAAACGCCATTTTGAGGGAGTTTTTCAGCTCCTACTTCAGAGTAGGTACTTTTCCAGCACAACAAGAATCTTGAGTGACATAAGTGTACATTGATTAGTTGAACACAAAAGCTAATGCAGCACCGGCAACCGCCTTTCCAACTCCGTTATTAGGCATTATAATATCATGGATGAACCAAAATATGACGGGAAATGAGTTTCCCTGTTACCCCGGCCACTCTGGGTGTGGTTTCAGGTGGACGGGAGAGGATTTAAAGGGGCCAAAGCAAGGCTGTTTTAGGTCCTGCCTTTGGAATTACAAAAGAGAGGCAGAAGCAGAAAGAAAGAAAGAAAAAAAGAGAAAATACCCCTTGATCTCTCAGTCAAAACAAGGAACAGGCGGAACTGCTCCTTGGAACAAAGGATGGTTTGTGTTGTTCGCTGGCCGAGGCTTTCCTCTCTGCCGGGTCAGCGGCATTAACGACAAGATTAAACACTCCAACGGAAGGGCTTCAGAGGAGAGGAAAAGAGGAGGAATATGTTTTACAAACCGAGTTCATAAGACTAATACCCTCACCTGCTAACATGCACACACACACACATACACGCACACTCATACACGCACGCACACACCCGCCTAATTCAGCATTACAAAAATGTGTCCACCAATCATAAGACAGTAAGCTTGGGCCTCAAGAATGTCTGGAGTTACCACTGTTACAATGTTACAATGTTGCACTGTTACATTGTTGCACTGTTACACTGTTGCAGGTTGTAGCAAGTGTGAAAGTATCCTTTATTACAATTGTAACTAAAAGTAATTGACTAATTGTAACCAATATTAAAATGTATCTGCTTATGAAAATGTAACTAATACAATTTGATTGGCTGGTTGGATGCACAAAGTCCTGCTCTCACTGAGCTTTGTCTTGGTCTCCCACAAAGAGCCAGGCCTTAAATAGGCAACATCAGCTGACTCAGTAATGAGGGGCTAATTGATCAAAATTCACAACGTTGTCTGGCATCAATAATTCACACAGAGGGAGGGTTTAGTCAGGGAATGGGGGGAAGGGAGGGTCCGTATCCGTTTCTGGATTTCCTGCCAGCTTCTGTCCTTAATTATTTAATTAGCTCCATTCGCTGATGTGTTCTGACATCCTGGCTAAATTTGTTGACAAGCTCACGGACGACAGCTGAAGACTTGTTCTCATGTCCGCTTACATGAAGCGTTTCGCTGTGGCTTAATGTGATTAGCTTATCAAGCCAAGGTAATTGGAGGGAAACGGGGGCTCTCATACAAAGCCACCCCTCCAGGAGTGGATTTATGCCGTCCGGTCAAAGGGGCAAAGCGGGTGAAATTAGCCGCCCTGGTGCATATGGAGAAGGAGAGTCTGTGGAATTCACAGAGCGGAGACTCTCCGCAGGGCCCAACTGGCCATTCCATCCGGCCGCTGGAGACGTGCCCCACTGCATGCTGGGATGACAGATGGTTCACTTCCTGGGAGATGGCAGGAATGGGAAGGGAGGAGCTGGCACATGACTCTGTGAAGTCTCATTGGCCCTCCCCAAACCACCTTACCGTTGAATATCATGTGACAGACACATTGGTAGGAAGTAAATTTATTCAACAAACCCAGACTAACTTACCTTGGCAACAACTCTTATCCTGGCTTTGACTCTCACCTCACTCTCATTCTCTCATTCAGTATCATCCACATTAAACCCTAAAGCATAAGAAACAACTACAGGTCTCTCTCTCTCTATCTTTCCTCTTGCTCTCTGTCTTCTCCCTCCTCCTTTACTTCTTCATTGTCTCTTTTTCCTGTCATCAAACCACAAGATGACAGAACGGGAGTACTCTGTGGGATTTCAGTAGTACTCTGTGTAATGTGAGAGGAGCGGCTGCAGGAGGAATGGTCTTTCAGCGTGCCTGACTCTCCAGTGGAAACGGAGTAGTGTTTGCCTGGCATGCCTGTCACCCCTTATGGGTGGGTTCATACTCAGCATCAGTGTGCGGGAGACTGACCTTGCTAACACTGTGCTGTCCCCACAGCAGGGCCAGGATAACTAACCCCCCTGTGTAAGAGGCTTACTGCTAGGGGGTTACGCAACACGGACGAGCCTGCACTCATAGTGCACACACACACACACACACACACACACATACACAGATACACACACACACACACACACACAGATACACCCTCTCTCTCACACACACACACACACATAGATACACCCTCTCTCTCTCACACACACACACACACACACACACAGATACACCCTCTCACACACACACATACACACAGACACGCTATCTCTCTCACGCAGACACACACTATGTACCACACAGGCTTTGGGCAAAATATCACACTAATATTAAGCACCTGGCTTGCCCAGAGAGCTAAAGCCAGTCAGAGAGCTGCCATCATCGTGTGCCTGTCCTCGAGCAGTCATGGTGGTCATCTGTCCTCCAATTGGACTGCCAGGAAAGGCCACGCCCCCATTCTATGTACCCGCCCTGTGATTGGTCACACAGTGGAGTGAGCCCTATGGCAACGTTTTCACCATGGCAACCAGTGTAGGAATGGCGCCAAGCAATGTGAAGCACAAAAACCAAAATACAAAAAAAAAAAAACACAAAGCCAGCTTGGACTGTGATCTCTGTTGGACCACCAGCAAAGTTTCAAACAGGAAACATCAGCGGACTTGTGCCAGGTGTTTAGCGGGATTTCAGCCGCCAGGCAGTGCCATGACATCTGCTTGTGTAAGAGCGGATCAGCTGGTTGGAGAACCTCGATGTCATGTCCCAGAGTCCTCACACACAGCACCCAGTATGTGTGGTGCAGAACCGTACAGTACTGTGCATATAATCAAGTTAGGATTTCATTACTATCACAGTTTTGCAAGACATTGATGTGGTGCACATTCTTATTTTGTAATGACAAAATTCCTCTGTTCATAAATGCTTTATTCTGCATAATACGGGCCTTAGTGACTGCCGACATGATAATTGTTATAAGTGAACGCCAGCTGGGGGAATGAAAGCCTGTCTGCTTCAGGGAAAGTTGCTGTGCAAGAACGCTTCATTAGGTACACTTTTGAACTCTCCCACAGGAAGTGATGTAATGAAAACTGGAGGATAAACAGGAAGTGATGTCGTGCACAAACGTCTATGGGCCATTTTCAGTCAAACTCCTTCAGTGTCTTTCAGGTCATATGTCATTCTTTGCTCTCTGCAAGGGCCAAAGCTATTCAATGTTAAAATGAAAATAACACATCCCAAAGGATATGTATGATCATCTGCAATAAAATACTGCACAAAATTAATGTTGCTGTAATGTAAAGTCTGTTTTAACCGAGTAACATATGTTGTTAAGTGAACAATCTAGCATTCTAGAGAATCTAGTCCCATGTTTTTACCATACTTTCCTCTCCAAAAGGCTTTGAGGCTCAGCTGCCTCTCTTTCTCGTACACAATAGTTTGTTCCTTTTTTCCTGGATGCAGGATTTAATAACAGGGTAACCCCACCCGGAAACCCCCAAGCGAGGCTCCTCTGTCGTCCAATGCGGCATGTCGTTCATGCCGCAATCAGACCAACTACTCAAAAACCGACCGTAGGTGCATTACCAGGCTAGGGGATCTGAATGGCCCTTGTTCTCGTCATTACGTATTCCTCTTTATGTTCTAACATTTCAACAATGCAGCCCGAAACTTGTCTTTCGAAGTATTGTTGCCCTACACAGAGGGGAAATAAACCTTAACTTAATTTACCCAAAACACACGGGGAAAGAACCAGGTAACTTCAGAGTGGAAACCTTATCAACAATATAATCACATGGAATTCATATTTATGGATCTCAAAAATGGTGAAAAACACATTTTTCATGCGCAGGTGATACTGATGAAAAACACAAGGTGATGTTTGTGTTGAGCAAACCAGGTCTGTGCCAAGACATTCTGAAGAAGGGTTTTTTTGTTTCTTTCCGTCGAACAGAGATTAATATTGATTTAATCTTCTAAACCCAGTGAAAGTGCTCGTACCACGCTGTTAATCGCTGCCAGGCAAATAGTACCAGGGCTTTCCTCTGTCAGTCAGGCCACGCTCAGCCTCAACATTATGCCCTGAATTTAAATATTACCTCAACATTACCATTTATGATGTATGTCTAAGAGGAGTCTACACTAATAAAGGCACACCACGGCGTAGCAGTGATAATAAGGTGTGTCCATGGAATAGCGGTGCAGCAGGACGGACCATCTGCTCAGGGTTCCCAGTGCGCTGAAGGGGAGGTCCAGCCAAAAACAAAATCATCACTTACTCCCTGCATACTCCACTTCCTGCCCATGAGAGCCATAAGGGCCTGCAGGTATCTGTACTCCTCCACTTCCTGTCCTGAGGGCAGTGTCTGCAGGCACCTGCCCAACTCCTCTTCCACACACAGGGCCGTAGGGTCAGCAGGTACCTGTTCAGCCATCACCTGCACCACCTGACTTCACTAATCAGCTCCACCTCCCAGAACGAGGAGGTGAAATAACCAGTGAAAATCGGATAGAACAGGAAATATGTTGTTTTCCATCTTTTGAATAATTTATCGGTCACATTTGTAATGTGCCACATGCAATGCTTGAAATGTGGCTATACTGTCTCCCCTTTTTCTCATTGCAGATAGAGAACAGATTAAGAAGAATTAGAGGAGGCTGCTGGTCAGATGAAATTAAAATAACCGTGTGATGATATTCCATATGCCGGTTGGTGTGCTGCCACAATAAAGGCATTTTCATATTTTAAAAAAGAAGTGTGCCTCTGCATTATGAAATTCCATATTAATTTCAGGGTGAAGTATAAGCCAGTAAAAATGAAAAACACATTCTAACCACGATTTGTCACTTTTGTTTTGCAGTCCTCGCAACACTCCAGCCCTCTGGCTTTTTGGGAGATGCCAGATTGTATTTTTGGAGTATGGAGCCCCTTTTACTCCGGTCTGAGAGGATGTTGTTTTTTCTCTTGTGCCACAGCACAACACCATAGCTTGGAGGTTTTTCTGTGAGACAGGCAGACAGCACGCAGACACACACACACACACACACCTGACATTTTGATTTGTCTGCCGCTGTCCCGGTTTCATCTTGGTGTCCGACAGGCCTCTCAGAGCCTTGCTGTCGCCCCCCATCCCACGCCCTCCCTCCCTCTCCTCCCCCTTCCCCTTCCCATCTCTGACTATTTGGCTGCAACCAAATGAACCACTAAGTGCCTTCCACTTAACATGGTATCCTCAAACCAACGTTTTCTCCACCGTGCTGCACCTACCATTGCACTTAATGATAGGTTGTAGATCAGAGATCTTCAACGTTTTTCAGGCCGAGGACCCCTTGGCTGACAGAGACATGGCAGAGGGAACCCCTCTTACATCTCATATAAAATTGTGTTGCTTATTTAACCGGGCCTACAATAATGTGTAGGGCGGCCTAGTGCCATGTATAAAAGTACCTTGTCATGGTTCATCCAATGCTAAGCCATTAAAATAATAATAATTGACAGTTTTTTCGTTATTCTTTTTTTATGTGCACAATTAATATTGCACACAGTTATTTCCAGTGTTTTATTGGCGTCGCTCATAGAGTGGTTTAGCATAGGAGAGCTGGTGATTGGCTCTCAGGGTGATCACATGATTGCACAAGGATTCATGGGTATAATCAATGTTGTCATTTTTAATTCACAGGAAGACTTATATTTGCCTATTATGGGTTGTATTTATATTAATGTGTATTTTCAGACATTTTTTAGAAGTTTTGGAGAAAAACGTTTGGGATCAAATAATTTGGCAGTAACTCTAAGGACCCCCTAGGCGTCACGGACAACCTGTTGAAGATCTCTGTTGTCGATTAATGAAATGGCCACTACTGTCAGTTAGCTTCATCTCTGTTAGCTGTCTAATGGGTTGGGTGCACTTCCATAAGTCGTTCTGGATGTGAGCGTCTGCTAAAGGTCTGTAACGCACTGTAACGTGTGCTCTGTCTGTATTGATAAATCAGAGTTTGGTGATCTTGTGTACATGATGTCTGAGATTGGTATGTGTACTGTCTGTGCTTCAGTTTGCACTGAGCGTGTTATAAGGTCATGAAGGATACTTTTAACCTGTTTACTCACAGACTGAACTCGATTTTAAGGCACTAGAACTTCTGTCTGGAGGGAAGCATGTCTGTGTCAGGAATGACTAGTTCTCAGTTGCAGCAGAATGAGTGCTGAATGTTTAAAACCTTACTGAAAAGTGAGAAAGGAACACACAAATGAGCAGAACAATCAATAGATGAATTTATCCATCCGGTCAGTGGAACGTGTACGAAATAAAATAAATTCCCCGTGAAAATTCTGCATGAGCGACAGTCTTAGATGCAATTTTGCTTCCATCGTGAGGCACGTTGAACAGAAACATTTCCAGCGATATTTTTATGTGGTATCCACTGGGCTCACGCAGAAATGACATATGTTTTAGAGGTACATATATGTTACCCAAAGGTCAAATTCAGCCTGAACATGAAGGTGTTTTCTGTACCCGTCCCTTTGAGTTTTGGGTGGTCCTCGTACTACACAGGGATGCACCTAGATAACCTCTCACATTAGTCCAATGCCACAGGAGGGGGCAGAATTTAGGCTACATGCGGGCCAGAGAAATGCTGCAGGCTGAAATGTCGCCTCGGTTCACCCCACTAAACCCAAACGCTCGGTCCCCGTCATGGGAAAGGAGCATCCAGGTCCTGGTCTAATGTCAGCTTTCATCGGCATCCTGCGGAAGGAACAGACCATGGGCCAAAAACGGTCTCCTGGCAACAACAAATCTGTCACTGCTGGGTTAGCAGAATGGGCCGAACTAAATCTAAATCTACGAAGGAAAAGGGAATCACCAACCCCCCCACCACACACACACACACACACACTGAATAATGTTATGTTATTTTCCTGTGTACTCGAAGGCCCTCTTGATTGATCCTGATGTTTTTAATCTATATGCCACATCCTGTGTTTTCAAAATGGTGTTTAACAATGACAAGTCACGAAAAGTAAACACATAAATCAGAATAAATGTCCTTTAATAGAATAGAAAGCATGAGTCAATGTCATTGTCCCATGTGCTGGGATGTATGTGGTAAATGGGATATGGATATATTTTTCATGAAGTTACTTTCGGCCAATGAGGTGTCGTTTCTTTTCCAGCTGATTCTGTGACCTTCAGCATCACCACCCTGTGATTTCATTTGATGTGTATTTATTTATTTATTTGTTTGTTTGTTTGTTTATATTCAGTCGTTTTTGTTAACTTGGTAGTCGCATTGAGACTGACATGTAGTTTGCAAACAGCGTCCCGGGAACTTTACCCTCACCTGAGCAGCCACAAAGTGTGTGGGTCAACTAAATTTTCCCTCTTTCTTTGTTGCCTAGCTACTGCTGAATCACGCATCGTGGCAGCGATTGGCAGCCGATTTAGAGCTCCTCTGTGACTCCAGCGTCAGACGGAGCTCGCCGAAGAAGCAATTATGTCGACTCGACTCCCGCCGCACAGTCTATCCGACTCCAGTCCTGGCAGGATGTGGAGTCTGCAGGTTTTTGGTGTGTTTCAGCACTTATGTGATTCATTTAGGACAATGACTCGCTAAAGAGGCCACGCATCTCCTTACCAGGGCCTGAACTGGCTGCTAACTGAAGCCAGAGAAACCCACAGACACTGCGGCCCTCCAGGACTGGAGTTAAACCTGCAGACACTGTGGCCCTCCAGGACTGGAGTTAAACCTGCAGACACTGTGGCCCTCCAGGACTGGAGTTAAACCTGCAGACACTGCGGCCCTTCAGGACTGGAGTTAAACCTGCAGACACTGTGGCCCTCCAGGACTGGAGTTAAACCTGCAGACACTGCGGCCCTCCAGGACTGGAGTTAAACCTGCAGACACTGCGGCCCTCCAGGACTGGAGTTAAACCTGCAGACACTGTCCCCTACAGGACTGGAGTTAAACCTGCAGACACTGCAGCCAATTTAATCTTTAGACACTAGGGCTGGAGTTAAACCTGCAGACACTGCAGCCCTCCAGGATTGGACTCACCTGCCCTCAGATAAATGCATATACTTGCCTCACCATTTGTTAGTTTTAGCATTTCTTTGAATTTGCAGTTAGTTTACTGCGGAACAAAGATGTGCGTTTCTCTGAAGTTCTAGAATTCCTTTTTTTTTCTTTATGCCTCTGATACAAATTGCAACGATGCACAATGAAGCCTATTATGATATCACCCAAGATGGTCTTTGGCATTCTGTGTAAGAACACGAGGAACAATGCGATTCACTGTCCACTGTGCTTCACTGGAACTCCCCCGCACGGCGGACCACCTGTGTGACAGAGACTGCACTCAGACACCGAGAAGGGTGAGAGAGCAGCTTTGTGAGACAGAGCACTTCTCCTTTTCAGTGAATCACCGAAAGAGCCTTTGTCAGGCTGGGAGGCAGGTGACCCAGCAGGGGTGGGGTGGGGTGTGGGCACCCTGAGGCCAACACTGACCTGCTGTGTCCAGGCAAACCCATGGACAGCGGACAGCAGTGTGAAGAAGCGTTTCATGAGAATGATGGTTTTACTACTGAAATACATTACATTAGGAAAGGATTGTAGTGGTGTTTCATGAGGTTTTTGCCACATCAGACATGTTTGGTCACATGTTTGGTCACATGTTGTTCAGTATAGACTTTATCAGCCATAGTTTCATGAAACACTGACAGAACACAACGTGGAAAACAAGCTCTCTATTTGTGCATCAATCTCAAAAATGGAGGAACAGCAATGGAGAACATTTTTTGCTTATTCATTAATCTCATGAACATGCTGATGAACTAAAAGGCTGGGTTTGCATTACCCTGCCTGTCATGGTTTGGCAGGGTTTAGTTTATATTTAACCTTGTGTCCCTGAGGCAGACAGGCTCTATTTGAGGGTTTTTCACCTGCTTTTTATAGAGTTTTTCCACATGCTCGGATGTATCCTCCCTGCACAGGTAACCGTGGCAACCTCACCCATCTCCAGGGGCAACACACCTAAACACTGGGGGATCAGTCTTGACTACCGGGGCTGCAATCCCTGACAACTTCACTGACTTTTGAGGCCTAGGCCTCTAACCAACCTGATTGGTGCTTGGTGACAGCTGGTTTTTGATGGTGGATTTAATTGGCTCAGGTAGTTTGCTGCTTCACTCACCTGCTTCTGTCATGGGATTTGTTGGAAGTGGTAACTGACCACTCATTTAAATAGCAAAGCGCATCTCTGGAAGAGAGGCTGAGTTACAACACAACATGAGCAATTAATCTCTCTAAAAATCTAACAATTCAGGCCGAGGTGTTCCTTGCTCTCTGAATGGTGCCAGCAGATTTCTGATGGTGGATTTGATTGGCCCAGGCAGTTTACCATTTCGCACAATCGCCCTGACCACTGCTGCTTTGGAAACTGGTTGTGAGCCGTACCACACAGCACTTATTACATCACTCATGCTTGTGGTTATGAGAGGTGAGACCAGTAGCCTGGAGACTCATATGGCTGGAGACTCAGGTGATCACAGCAATGGAGAGGGTCAGAGAAATCTGGCCTCCTGCAGCAGGCCCTGCGGTTTGAGGGCCGAGCCCTTTGGGCAAACTCAGTGATTAGTGTAGTGCTGGAGACAGTGAGGTCAGTGTGCTGCAGAGTTTGTAACATTCCAACCTCACCCCACGCCCCGGCCTCCCCCAAACCAGCCTCTCTCTCTGTCCCTCTTTATCTCTCTGACCTCCCCCTGCACCCTCCCTTTCTCTCTCTTTATCTCTCACCTCCCCTGCACCCTGCTCCAAACTCTCTCTTTCTTTATCTGGCCTTCCCCAAAACCACCTCCTCTCTCTCCCTCTCCCTCTCTCTGATCCCACATACCACAAACCCAATGCCACATAACCCCCCTCTCTCTTTCTTTCTCTCACTATATTGTGCCTCACACCCATCCCCAAACTACTGTCTCTCTATTTTTCCTCTCTCTCTCTCTCTGTCCATCCTTCAAGCCCTCCACAGCGTCTCCTCTCTCTCGTGTCGTTTGACACGGCTGTGTTTGTTTCACGCTGAACCATGGCCCTGAGAGCTTGCGGCCCAGCTGCTCAAACACGGTTCTCTGAGCCTGTGAAGCCCCAAAAGAACGAAAAACAAAACAAAAAAAGACAAAGCCGAGTGTGTTTGTGATGGCACCTAGAGAGGAGGCTTAGCACCTGCAGAGTGAGAGCCTCTCTTCTGAACAGTACTCCAGAGAAGAGGGAAAACACGCGCCCTTGAACACAGACAACAGGGAATTGATGGATCTATTTTTTATTCTGCTTGACTGTGCTTTCACAGTCTAAGGGATAGCGCTGCATCTCACTCACTCACTGAGGGATGTGCTAATTAAGCGAGCAGCTCCCCCAGAGTAACAACAATACCCTCCTTTTACCAATAGATGGCAGTAAGGAGCGCTGTGTTTATATTTGGGCTTTAGACGATTCTATTGCCTAAAGCCCATTGAAAGCCCATATGACTCAATCTGATGTTTTTTTGAGTAAGCATTAATTGGTTGGAAAACAGAAATGCAGTCAGCATACACACAGCCCTGTGTGGCACTGAGTTTGACATCACTGTTCTGCTCTGCAGATTTACAAGTGGACTCAACCAACACAGACGGAGCCCCCAAATCCTTTCTGTTGTTGGTGGCATGTAGGTGTACCCCTCTGACCCGAGCCAGCAATCAAAGGGAGCTTATCAACGCGGTCGGAGGAGCAGCAAAACTGCCAGGTATCTGTTCTGCTGGCCCACACCTCGTTAATCTGGAGACTCCATTCACTCGCAGCGATAAGCCAGGCTGCAGGCATGCAGCAGGGGCGGTCGATGGGTTTCGGCCCTGGGAGAGGTGTCCTGTTTCACTCAAGGGCCTGCATTAGGAGCCTGTTTCTCCCGGCCAAACTACCGGGGTCCGGCCTTTTTTATGCCTGTGTCTTTTTCATTCGGAGTCGGAGACACGGCGAGTGGAGGGCTGCTAAAAAGGACAGGGAAGAGGAGCGTGAGAGCCACGGAGAGAACCAAAGGCGTCCTCTTCTTATCTGGGAACTAAAGCAGCCATTATCTGGGCCAGGGGCGAAGCAGTTTTGGCCATCGCTCAGACTCTCAGAGGGCGGCTCTCAGACGCGTTACGCATCTGACGCCTGTCTAAGTATGCTTTATGTTTAAACCAATGGCTTGAATCACCATTCAAGCCATTATATTTAGTCGTATTATATTTAGTATACAGGGGGTCCTCAGGTTACGACGGTCTCGAGTTACAACGGTTTTGTGGTTACGACGCACTCCCATAAATTACTTAAAAAACCTAGTTTTGACCTAAGCGGTTTGGTTCGTAAAGATGACCACAGAAATAAAGATAAGAACTTGTCTTGTTCTCTCTTTTTTTTTATTCATGTTCGTTTAATTACTGTATTTTATATGTCCTTCATGTGTTGTGTGTACAGTGTGAGTGACTTGAAGGTGTTAATTTAGGTCTAATTTAGGTATAAATTCTGACTTACGTCGAAAATCGGCTTACGACAAGTTGTAGGAACGGAACTCGTTCGTAAGTCGAGGACCCCCTGTAATAGTACAATGGCTAGTCTTGACCTCGCCCTCCCAAGGTGAGAAACACTCGATGTCTGGCCTCCGAACCCAGACAGTCAGATCTCATGAAACTCTTGCCTTACTGACTGGTGAGAGCACTTTTCATGTACTCCTTTGGGGCAGAGCTACACTCAGCAGTCAATCGTCAACCTTGAGTGAACTGACCAAAAATGCTTTACTCTCCACAGGCAATGTGCTCATTGGTCCAAATCACTGAGTCACTGACACTACATGGTAGCTCCACCCACTTTTGGCTCAATGACACCTTACTCTCCCATCACTAGCCAATGGCATTAAAGGGGCCAGAGTGAATCTGAAGGCCCATTAGGCAAAGACATGTTTTCACCTTTACAGGTACATTTCCAGATAATTAATTGGTGGGGAGTCATTGGGTCACATGGGAGATAACGTCCTATTAAAATACACGCTTGGACAAATTTCCTCTCCGATGCTGAGGTAGTAGGGAAAACGCCGCTCCCCTCTGGGACCACAGCCCACCTCCAATGCACACCCTTGCCTGCGCACACCGTCACCTTCAAGCATGTGCTTCTATTTGTGTATTTATTTAAAGTTACATTTCTGCTTTATTGTGCAGATCAGAAGGGGGACAACGCCTGGAGGATCAGTGAGTCGCGGCTTTTCCCCACCCACTACCCTGAATAAATTCAGTAATTACATGGAAATGTGGCAAAGCTGGTTCACTTCTACATTACACCACAGTTAAAACGTCCCATTTGGGGACATTCATCAGCTATTATTCATTAGCTTGTAAATAAGTTTCCCAAAAAAACTAATTGATACAATTAGTTGAGTTTATTAAATAATCAGGATAAGAATTTGGTATTTAAGGTTCTACAAGCGTAGGGTGGCACATGAATGCACATGTGCATATGTGCATGTGTGCATGGGTGTACATGTGCATATGTGCATGTGTGCATGGGTGTACGTGTGCATGTGTGCATGGACAAGAATGCCTGCTCAATACTTACACATGAAACAAATGATATTTTGAGAGAAGAATGGAGACTCTGAAGCACACATGCATACACAAAAAGGTGTTAAGCAAGAGAAAGGTTTCAAAGGCCTAGAACAGATAAAAGCTCCTTGTTTGAAAACAAGACCTTACAGGTCCACGTGTGCCCACACGCTCACAGATCCAGGAATAAAACTCCCCTCCACGTGTCGCCGCTGCTGTTCAGCAAACATACAGCATGTGACAGGAATTTGCATGAGGAACATGGCCTCAGGTCTTGCCGGTGAGCGCACCTGGCATTTCGATTTTCCATTTCCTGAAGGCAAGCTTAGACACAGCATTGGGAACGACGCCCTTCAGAACAGAGTTGCAGGTCCAGTTCCATGGTAAACATTACATAGCACCGTCACCCATGTGACCTCGAGCCACACCCACACACAACAGACAGCAGATATTCCAGTCAGGACATCTGGAAGACTCTTAAAGACCTGCGTGAAATCTGCCATTAAGAAAGACGCAAGGGCTGTCAGGTCTAAGTCTGACCTTACAATAGATGGATAATCAAGTATATGTTTTGGCCACACAGTTTTTTCATTTATTACATTTTCTAAAGTAAGTTTCCAGAGTTTTCAAAATGTTATTAACTTGAATAGATTTCTGCTAAACGCTGCTAAAATCATCTTTTTAAAACATGACGTAACACACCGTTTCCATGGCTAAGAGCAGAGAATCAGCCGCTCATGAGGATATTGTCATTCCAGTTACTTACTGAAGTATGATTTGGAAAGTGGCCACTGATGGAGGATAAAAGATAAATACGCACCGTAGAATGCAGAATACGCAAAGAATGAAGATCATGTTTACCAATACAGCAAGTGTCTTCCGGGCACTATTACAAACCTCACACATGAGTAGTTTTACAAATAATTTACACTTTAAGCACACATATAATTGAAAACTGCTCTTTGCTTGCCTTTAAGGGCCTGATTTATTAAATTATTTATTACATGCAAAACTGGTTTGCTGGAGCAAAAGTATGAAGAGAGCATGTGAGTAGATGAGGAAGTTTGCTTGCTCCAATCACAAATCATATCACTGGAGCTGCATGTGCAAATATTCAAACATGCGCTGCAGGCTTTGATAAATTTGGCCATAGTTGTATTACCATTTTGTCAAGCTTCCTGTACTGTTGAGGCATGAAAATGCATTCATTAAAATAAGATGCATAACAGTCTAAGAGTGACACGGCTTATTATAAATCATGATGAACATCAAAATTCATGTGCATTTTAAGGTGCTTTAACTGACGCTTTTGCAATATCCACACGCTGATCCCCTCGGAGTCCAGGGTTCGATTCCTACTGCTGCGACCCCTCTTCATTCTGCCCCTCTCAATTTTCCTACTGTCTGAAAAACAGAGGGAACACCATGGGTGTGTTCCAATACTGGAATTTCATCTCCTCGTCTCCTCCGTGCCCCGGACACTTATCTATGTGTCCTCTATTCCTCCATTGTTCCTAAAAGGGTAGGAGATGAGATTCACCTCCTCCACATGCCTCCTCCTGTTCTCCAAAGGAGGGATACATCCATGCAGTCTTTTCACGGCCAATCAGATTAAAAGACCATCCCACAGAATATTTTGATTGGCTCAGGTATCCTCAGAATCAGTCAAAGTTACACGACTTCATCAATAGCCGCAATCGACTTTCACGAAGGGCTAATCGGATCAGCAGTTCCAATTTTCGTTTCATCTCGTTGTTTCTTTCTCTCCTCCAATCATTTCCTCCTCTCCACCACTCATTTTCTCCACACGCTTCTGGGGTTGGAGCCGAGGGGAGGAAATGAGTGGAGGAAAACGAGGAGACGAGACAAAGTATTGGAACGCACCAAAGGAGGGTGAACACCCTGCTCTTTTTAAAAAAAACATGTGCGCTACAGTCAACAGCCCTACTGGCCCGTTAGACAGTCCAGTCACAGTGACACTTGTGTGAACCTCACACTTAAAAACATGAGAGCAAAAGGAACTCGACAGCCCAGGGCCCGCCATGTTCACAGACCTGTAACTGGTTCCCCGCTACTTCAGGGGATGAGTGTCGATAGGATAGCCAGCGGCGAGAAAGGGGAAATGAAGAGCCTGTCCCCACAGCTCCGAAATCTGGCTGCAGCTTCCTATTTCTGCTCCCGACACAGGAGACATCGCTCACGGTATGTCCAGCATGTGTGACAGCGACAGCCTCTGCTCTGTCTTACTGGTAGGAAACCAAGCTGTGCATGAGTACTGCTAAGCATGCTAACGAGCGCTAGCTTGTGTGCGTGTGTGTATGTGCATATAAATATGTGTGGGTGTTTGTGCATATATGTGCATGTGTGTACGTGTGTGTGTGTGTGTTTGTGCATATATGTGTGTATGTGTGTGTGTGTGTGTGTATGTGTGCATGAGTGTTTGTGTGTATGTGTGTGTATGTGTGTAAATGTGCGTGAGTGTGTGTATGTATGTGTGCATGAGTGTAGGGTACCAGGAAACATACAAATCACACAGGAGGCAACAGTCAAAGATATGTAACTGAAGTATCTCATTGGCCAGCATTTCTGTCACAACCAAATATTTTTCACTTGTGCTTTAAGAATTTTTTTTTAATCAATATGGCAAACCTGATGTTAGAATTCAGGTCCAAAAAGGTCATGTTATTTCTTATTAGCAGCGTGTTTGGTAGATAAGACATTGTCTTTTCCAATTATTTCATGGCGATGTACATCCTGTCTTTAATGATTTTACTCATCATCAATGACAGCAAGAAAACAAGCTGGCAGACAAGACAAACTAGCTCTTGCTGTTACCTGATGCAAATGTATTCTGTGCCCTGACTCCTGAAATACACATGAATGAAAACAAAACACATCCTGCAGAGGAGCCTATGAGAAATACAAGCTTCAGAGTTACGGACTGACCAGTCAACCAAACGCAGTATGAACCTGAAAATCGGCTCTTAAGCCTTATCAATACCAATCTCTGGTAAATAAAAAGGGACAGCATGAAACTAAAATTAGTCACACTTACTATTCATGAAAAGGGGAAGGCTCCAGCACTACTGCTGAAGAGTACAATGTAGAAAAACCAACATTGTTTGATATTATGAGAGCAGGAAGAAAGGGAGATAGCATACAAAAGAAGCTTAAGACAGCTATTCATGAAAACAACGCACAATCACAGGAGATTCCAGTAGCCACTGGACTGAATATTGGTTAATTTATTGTTGATTTGTGAGGTTCCATTCTGCTTCCTGGATGTACGGCGATTACCGTAAAGCCTATGATACACGTGCATGTGAACACAACACAACACAACAGAGACAGTGGCTGCTCAGCACATCCACTCTGTTTTCAGCCCTGTAGACCCTTGCGGTGAGTGACAGAGAAGCCCAGCCATCTTACATCCATCCTCAGTGACTGGTGTCACAAAAATGACATCACCGCCTGCAGCCTCTTTGCTTCCAGGTGCAGACTGTCAGAAACATGGCCCTCCAGGGCAGTCTTCCTCAGACAGCATCCCGGTTCCCTTCCTATCCCACCCCCACCCTCCTATTTATATTCGTGATTTGTATTTAGCTGTATAGCACAGCTAACTTGCATTAGCACTTTAGCGTTTACTCATCTCCTCTCTGTTCTGGGAATATACTCCTGCACCAGGTCTGACAGTGCTGCTAATACTAAGCAGGCGGATGCACTGTTGTTCTCCATCCTGCTTTGTGCAGCTGCTCTGGATAAAAGCGTCCGCTAAATGACAGAGGCAGAGGGGAGAGAGGCTAAGGCTGGATGGGAGGTAAGGCTTATAGGGCCTGCAGGGCAGGCCTACACTCTCCCCGACCCACGGAGAGCATTGGACAGGCATGACAGAATCTATCTGTATATACGTCTAGGCACTCCAAACAAAGTACAAACAAAAGAGAGAAAGAAAACAAAAACTGTACAATTAAAAACGTAAAAAAACAAAAAAACACAACGCACCGCACTGCTATAATACTCCGTTTATCGACTGCACAGGTAGAGTTTCTCTGTTGAGCCAACGGGGACAGTCGTGTGGGGCTTGACCGAAAGCCCAGGGATCAAGAGAAACCCCATGAGGTTACGATGAGCTCGCAGGCAGAGATGATCGAAGGCACCGCCTCATTAAATCGGTGAGGGAAATGAACGGCTAAATCACTGGCTCCACAGCCGTTCCTCTGTGAGCTGGTGGGGGAATATATTGCTTTCCGGCCCGAACGCTTATCTTAGGCATTCAGTATTGATAGATCAAGACTGCAAGATACATGCATAAACACACCCCAAAGCCCACTTTAGTGCCTGGGTTTCAGGCTCCAGTCCTGTCAGTTCCAGGGCTGTCAGAGTGAGGTCCTGGAGGGCCATGAGGCCCACTGGTTTTTGGTGCATGTCAGCTTTTAAATTATTAACACAAGTCACTGATTGGCGACAGAGTGCAGAAATCTTGGTGCTTATTTGAGTATTTCTTCAAACTCCTGCTTTCCACACTAATGAGCTCTTCTGAGGGTGACATACATCAGCATGCGTGCTAATAAACTTTGTTTGTCTTTTACAAGCATCGTTAAATGTCAGGTGACCTTCCAGACCCAATGTATGTAAAAACATGGACGGAGCACTTGTGACTTCAGCCATCCCGTTTTTTAATGCCCTCGGGCGAGGACCCACAGAAATGGCCTTTGTTAAAACTAAACTAGAGCGGGGTCATGCTCTCTCAACCTGGGGCTGGACTCATCCAAGCAATAAACCTTCAGTTTGCTGAACAGCTAAGAGCTCCTCTGGCCCCACACACAGCACTAAACCCAGGGCAAAGTGAGGGGGCTGCTATCCCAGCAGGCAGAAGGGAGGACCATAGCCTGCAGAAACACACACACACACACACACACACACACACACACACACACACACACACACACACACACACACACACACACACTCAAAAACACACATACACACACACACTCACACACACACACACACACACACACACACACACACACACTCAAAAACACACATACACAAAACATCACATATATGCACTGTAATATATACACTAACAGGGGCCCTCAACACCACTGTAAAATGGAAAGAGGGTGGACTGCCAAAATCATGCAAAAAATAGAAATAAAAAAATAATACACTACTCCTATGGCTCAAAGTGATGACATAGCAATTTAGACAAACATAATGGGCACTTTATCCATTAGACAAAATCTCTGATCGTCAACAGAGTCAATGATGACTGCGGAACAGTGTATGTGTGTGTGTGTGTGTGTGTGTGTGTGTGTTTGTCTGTATGCATAGGCATTTGTAAGGATAAATTTGAAAAATTAAAGTAATGAAATGGTAGTTTTGTTACACTGCCAACATTCCTAAAAACGTAAAAACTTGACCATTAAAAATTGAAATTCAGCCTTTTTAAATTGAAATTTACTGAACTGAATAATGTTCTCAGACCATTAAGTTCTTGCAATGCCCTTGTGCCTTGAAGATAACAATGAACACCAAGGGACATCGGGAGCCTGGACAAAGTGTGCGTGCCTTGAATTATTACCTTAACTTTTCTTCCCCAATCCAAACTCAGCCACCTTCAAAAACCCTCTCTCACTGACTCAGGAAAGGAGGAGGCCATGAACACAAGACTCCCCAAATTTTAGGAGACGACTGGCTCTCGTCTCTCCCCACACTGTGGATGCCCTGCATTCACACATGCCTATGTCACTGGAGGATGAGGAGGTCAGAATACACTTTGTGTGTGCGCCACCAGGTGCCCAAGCTGGCCAGTAGTGGCCGCTAGAGAGTAATGAGACTGACACGCTTAAATGATTTAACTCCTATCATACCCTGGTGAGGCTGGGCCAACTGTTGCCTTGCCATTGTGGACCTCTGGCCACTGTTGGAAATGGGAATCAAACACCTGGGACCAGAGCTCCTGTCTGTTTCCCAAGCATGTGCCTTGCTGTGTGAGCCACCCGGAGGCACCACAGAGAGCTTGTGTGAAATAGCGCCTGTGTAAATGTTTTAAGGGTTGGTTTTGGACCCTCTTCAGTGAATCACTGCTACCGCTTCCCTACCCTGTGTACATAACTTGGTAAAAATCCACACCTGAGGCTTGGCTATCCCTGATACTCCATCAAGCTAATCAATAACAGATATGTCCTTATTCAGTGAATGTTGGCAACGCACAATACACACTCAGAGAGAACTGCAGAAAATATAAAACTGTCTTTTTGTTTGTCACATGGGTTAGGTTGTCTGGCCACAGAAGGTATCACAAACATCAACAGTCCGAGCCAACGAGGAAACATCCTCCAAGAGAAAGGCTGCTCCATGACCGATGGGAAGGGACACTAAGCGAGGTAACCCGAAACAGTCGTCTATTCAGCGACCACAGCGAAGCATTCAGGCTGCGTCTCATAGTCCATTAATATGAAAAAAGAGAAAGCTGCTATAGTGAAGGGAAAGTAAAGTGTCAGTCGGACGGGGACAGATAAGGGAGGGTAAAGGCTAACATTCCCCATGCCATGCATGGAGTCAAAGCCAGCTTCAGTATAAAACCTGAATAAAAAAATCATGTCTTTCTGCTCCCAATATAGATAAAATCTTTTCATCAGTGTACACACGTGAAACATCTAAAGCATGTCTGTGTTTAGAACAAATGCTTGCACTCAGATCGTATGATTCTTTGAGAGAATGATCTCACATGAACTTTGACCCAATGGATTGTGACACATTCATAAATAACCATGTGACCTCAAAACCTCCACCAGTCAAAATTTCTCTTAGTGTCATCTCTAGTACTACATAGCGGTCACCTCGGAAGGCTCTCATTAGTGCCTCTGTTTATTTACAGTGTTCCAAAACTGTAGTTAATTTGATTTTAAAAACTGCTTTAAACGTCAGAACACACATCCCTCCAGGAAAACTATGCTGAGTGTTGAGTCATGTGTAACAGTGTTGAGTCATGTGTTTTGTCCTGTGTTTGAATAAGGTAAACTTGACAACCTTAACTGAAAGAGTGTCAACTGCACCACAGAGTCCCAGAGCAACAATTCTAGAGGTGTGTCTTTTCTCACCTGTGGGGTTTTTTTCCATAAGTTTTTTTTTTTTTTTACCTGGTCAGTTCCACAAAATGTAGACTAACTTTAACTCAAATACAATGAGACTTGGCCCCATAACAGTTTTTTCTGTGTCAACGTTTTGTTTATTCCCCTAGGGCAACAACCAAGGAGCTAGTCTGCTATTCAGTCTTACGGGAAATGCATGCCTGATTAAAAATGAAAACAATGGCAAGACAGCTGGCCTCGTGCTAAGTGTTTCCAGCAGTGTTTGACTGACGCGCTGCACTGTGCGCGCTGGTGGTCACATAAATGACCTTGCAACGAACACTTGGTTACATTTCAGAAATGGTTCCCAAGCTTGGTGCTTAGAAGCACTCGAACTTTACAAGTGTAACATTGGTGGATGACTTCCAAAAAAAACTGACGAGACTGACTGGCTCCTGGGAGAAAAACTGATTCTGCTTTACCACATAATAAAATAGTGGTTCTTAACTTAAGTCAAAATGTATTTTTAGCCTGACCCCCCTATCCTTGCATTTTGCCCTTTCGTTTTTGGCTGGCAATCGGGCCGAATTAAATATTTTATAAACAAGAACAACAGGCAACAAAAAGGAGCTTAGCCGCTTCCGTGTTCTGCCATGATGGGGAGTTTAACAGGAGCGCATGAAAATGTCATAATTAATCCCTTGCTGAATTGGTTCGCTGGCTGCGTTCTGTGGGAAGCTCGTCTCAGCATGAGCTTCTGCACGGGTTTGTGCTGCTGCGTCAGGCCGAAACCAGTTCTGGCGAAACCGGGCGCAGTGTTTACAACCTAAGCAGCAATTCCAGGGCACTGCTTTTACGGGGTGAAACGCTCTCATTACAAGGTTGTTTCCTGTTGTGTTATGGTCAAACAGACCTAGACACTCCGGGTCCGGTTGCAACCGCTGCCGCCAGCTTGCCTCGAACGAGTGGCCGCTCTGAGAGACATCTCTTTGTAGGTACTTAGCTGCGTCTCACCTAAACGCAAACGTCCTACAGCGCTCTTGCGTATCGATTATAGAAGCCTACAGTGCAAGTTTCCGTCGTCTCCAGTGTGTGTAAGTGCGGGCTGGATCGTTTCCACATACAAACAAACGGCAGACAAAAGAGTCTTTGTGGAATCCCATGGAAACGCGAGGAGCTGCCTGCCTCGTACCTGTGTATACCTACCTTGCTAACCTACATTCACCACTGGCTGAAGTCATTGTTCAGCGCTTATCATTAGATTCCAGGCCTAGTTTGCAACTGTCATCATTATTTTTCTCCTGTAATGTTTAACAACTGACTCGTGTATTATTATACTGTTTTCCTGAGAAAGGTACCGGCAGGACACATTTTGTGTTTATGTTTTCAATTCCGGAGACTGAGAACTGCCCAGTGAATGGTCCTACGGTGTTGTTAGGAAAAACACTGTATAATCAATGTAATTGGAGAATAAACAGAAGTTTTCCGTGTACATTCGTAGCTTTGAGCCATATTTGGTTTTCAAAGCGAACTCCACCCAATCAGAAGAGCTGTAACGCCAGTCCGCACGATTCTCCCACCTGTTGCACAGGGCGTGTGGTTTGTCGGCTCAGCACTACGGCTGCACTGTACACTATGCTAATGTACTACGGGTACGTCTTTGTACATGGATGCAATTAACTATTTAAACGCAAGCATGTGAACCCAGGAAGAAAAGAGAGAAAAGGCATGTAAAATGACGTGTAATATCTGGTTACCTGTCGTTTCTAACGTTAGCCCTCAAGACAATTTTTGAGTCAGTGCCACAATGCGAACAAACCAGACACCACTCAAGAAACTTAACAGTCCACAGTATCACTGTCATTGTTCACAAGATGTCCATCAAGAAACCACTGAAATGATAATTGACAGAAATGAATTTTAACATTCCTGATAATCACACAAATATATACAATATCATAAAATGTAAATTTAAACAGCGTGTTTGTTCCACTCATATGGAAAATGCTAAACATGTTTTTGTTCCAAACAAAACGAATTGTGATAGTCTACCAGTGTCTACCATTGTGTGAATCTCAAAGACAGTCAAACCCTGCCTTAAAATGCTAATGGAACCGCTTACCGAAACGAGCGACTTTAAATGCGATGCAACATGCAACAAGAAGGGCGGCGTTAATCATGAAAACATATTGGTTAAAATAATCCATCTGCTCACCTTTATATTGTAGAGGGGTTCCACTTGTGATTTTCACCGTTCCTGAAATCGATTCGCCCGGACTATAGACCACTTTATTGTTTGTGAAGGTGATATCGAATTCCTGGAGCTTGCCCATGTTGCTTGTATATGCCCACCACAATGAAAATACGGAGTATAGCCCGCGATGGTGTCGTTTGGCTGTGGAAGCAGAGCGGCGCTGTCGCGTCTGTCCCACCTGCAGCGCTCTGTCTCCGTATCCATCCACTTCTCCGCTAAGCGGCCAGGGCCATGACGTCATCGCGGGCCGGGCAGAATGCGCGCTCCTCCCTCCCCCTCCCTCACTCATCACAACCGTTGTGTCCCAATCCTCGCGCAAGACTTCTTTTCTGTTTTTTTTATTCAACCGTTGATTGGCCCAACGGTGAAGAGGCTGTTTGCACACATCAGCCGGGAAAATGTGTGGTATTTATGATCACAATGTTTACCAATTGGGGAACCAGAGAGAGAGACTTCCAAAGACCAAGAGACTCATTAACGAATATGGAACCGCAACAAGTATGGAAAGTCTTGACGCTGCCATCTGCTGTCTGTTTAATGAATGATAGCGTACGCTTAAGCGGCGTATGGCAGTAGGTATCCAGGTCATTAACCGATGTCTCATGTGTATGTTTACCATTATTATCTTATGTATGTTTTATAAAGTTCAATTTAATAGAAATGGGCTGTTATGGCCGAGTCTGCCTTCCAAGAATCCTTAATTTGCGCTTTATTAGCATATAAACCTTGTTGGTTGTTGGTTTAAATCTTTCTAAGGGCTCTGGTCATGTGAGAAAGAACTTTTCACTGCAACAGCTTGAGAAGAAATACATAAGTGTAATCTGAAAACAGACTCCCTGAACGGACCAGTGGAAAAAAAACATTCACTACAAATGTGGGCAATACTGTACATGGGGACAGTTTGAGTAGCTGACTGTGTGTAGTTTCTCAGATAAGTTGCTGAAGTTCTAAGGTACGAATGAACTGGCATATTGGCTTTCCAGGGTCAAGTTTTTTGGCCATCCTGGCGCTTTGTGTGCGAGGCAACCTGAGGGTCATTATCAAGGGAAATACTGAATTAATACCTGCTATCCACAATTTAAGCGGCTGGCTGAGTCATCGAATGGACAGAGCTGGACCGGAGAGGAGACCGCGTCCCCTTCTCTGTTGATGCATAGCTCTTCTTCGTCCTTTCTGCCGCCGTAGTCCCGCGCTCAGAGTCTGGCTCAAACCCAAGCGCTGACGTCGGTTTGGGACGCTGGCACAGGCTGCAAATAACCCGTCGGTTACGGGAAGAGTGCCTTTTACGCAAGACCTATTTGTCTGAAATTAGAGGAAGCCCGCACATTTCCAAAACGCACCCTATGCTGACATCAGCAGCCAGCAGCACAGAGAAACTGCCTGCACGGGCCATGTTCAATTAGAAAGTCAATGGGGAGTTCAGATGGAAAATTCTAAGATTAAATGATTCTGTTCCACATCCAGGCAGAGGAGAATGGATCTACCCTATCCACGGCCTTGGGAACAGGCCGTTCAGTTCCTCTTGGCCCAGCGTACCTACAGCAGGGGTGACCAGCCCTGGTCCTTCAGAGCTCTGGTCAATGTTACAGACAGGCAAGGCAGGGAACTGCTGAGGGCCCCAAGCGTGAGGGGCCCCTGAGAGCAATGACTGCTGCTGAGGGCCCCAAGCATGAGGGGCCCCTGAGAGCAATGACTGCTACTGAGGGCCCAAGCGTGAGGGGCCCCTGAGAGCAATGACTGCTGCTGAGGGCCCTAAGTGTGAGGGGCCCCTGAGAGCAATGACTGCTGCTGAGGGTCCTAAGTGTGAGGGGCCCCTGAGAGCAATGACTGCTGCTGAGGGCCCCAAGCATGAGGGGCCCCTGAGAGCAATGACTGCTGCTGAGGGCCCCAAGCGTGAGGGGCCCCTGAGAGCAATGACTGCTGCTGAGGGCCCTAAGTGTGAGGGGCCCCTGAGAGCAATGACTGCTGCTGAGGGCCCCAAGCATGAGGGGCCCCTGAGAGCAATGACTGAGGGTATCATAATGGAAATACATGTCTGGTCAGAGGGGCCACATGACGTTCTCCTAGTTGAGCCCCAATAATCTCTTGAATCTCCTCTGCTAGGGACCCACAGGGTGGTCAGGTTTTTGCTTCAACCTTAAAATCAGGAATCAATTTGTATTCTGGGGGCCAGGGGGATCGAGATAACAGTTAATTCACCACAAATGAACAGTTAATTAACCTGCTGCTGATGTTATTGTTTTCAAACAAAAAAAGTGGAAACGTTACCAAAGCTCTCTCAAGGCCCAACAACAAAGGGAGAGTAGTACGGTACATTTTACCACAATGTAAAATTACTGATCCAAAAATGAAAAGGCTCGTATTCAAAATGGATAAATTAATGCAATGGGTTTAAGCCCAGGGACTTTTTAAAATAATTCTCGTAAGTTGGTTAATAATGCCAACGATGTCGTCCACCCTTCCTGAGCACTGAGTCCTTTGCGTATCTACCTGCTCACCCAGCACTCCGCCATGTGCAGATACCAGGGGCGTGTTCCGTTTCCAGGGAAACGGAGGGGATGTTGCCGGGCTACTGACTGTAACCATGGCAGTGACTCTAGCTACAGCTGGATATTAACTGGTGCTGAGGTAGGAAATCGCCAGATTCAGCCCCCCACCTCCCCATGGGACTCTAGAGCCCAAATAACATGAACATGGGCCCAACTGGGCTGCAGTTTCCTCAGCCTTGTTTTATAGGTAGACATTTTCACTGTTAATGTAACGGTCGTAGAATTACACTTCTACCTCAGTTGCAGTAGGCTATTTGCTTTTTTTTTTCAGTGTTGCTTTATGAGTTATCTATTTTGTGGTCAGGGTCATGAGAGCTCAGTGAACAGAATTTATTTACAGAGCCGTTAAGTATAATTAAATTGAATAAATCTGTAGAAAATATTAATCTTTTCACTGTAACTTTGAAATATGTCATGAATGTCTTACTATCTCACTTTACCATCTGATGCCAATTTCAGAACAAAATTATTAATGCTAATGTTGCAATTTTACTATATTGCCAGACTATCAAAACCTCATTGACCGTGTGTAGTACAGCGCAAGTAATGCCAAAACTAGGAGGCGTATGCTGCCATCTACTGGACGCTTTGTGACATAGCTTGGATGTCTTGCAATGACAGTACAATACCATGCTTGAACATAGAAAATGACCTTTTGCATTTCCACATTTATTTATACTTCTGTTACATGATTTCTCAGGGCTAAATGTGTAAAACGTTGCCCTATAGAAACAAACATTATGCTCAAAATCTTAAAATGTGGTATATAACATTTTTATTTACTTTTGAGAAGCTGACAAGCAACAAGTTATTCTGACAGAACATTCTCAGTACATCAGCTAGATGTAACATCAAATAGGTTGAGACAGAGAGAGACAGAGTGAATAAGAGTAGCTGGGAGTGACCAATAAATAAAAAAAAGGGGGGTAGACCTGGGGGGGTTGAGTATGGAGGATGGGCCACAGAGCTTGCTCCAAACACATACTGGTTGCATACTCAACGCCCCCAGGTCTACCCCCTTTGCACACCCCAAACTGCCCCCACGCCTCTCCAGGCTGGCTGGTGACCCCGCTGGTTTAGCTGCTGTCCTCCTCACCGGTCTCGCCCAGCACGCAGGTTCGGACGATGGCCTCGGTGACAGTGTACGGGTCACAGTTGCCGGCCGGCCGGCGGTCCTCCATGTAGCCCCTCTCATCCAGCCCCACCTGGCGCGGGATGCGGATGCTGGCGCAGCGGTCGGCCACTCCCGCACTGAATTTGTGGATGCTGGCGGTCTCGTGGAGGCCCGTCAGCCGTCGCTTGTTGTCCTCGCCGCCGCGCGGGTCGTACAGGCGGATGTGGTGGGCGTGGCGTCGGCTCAGCTTCTTGATGGCGTCATTTATGTGTCTGATGTGAGATGGAAGGAGGGAGGAGGAAGAATCAGGTTTAAATTAATGTGTAGTATGTGCGTGTAACACTGTGTGTAGTACGTGTTCTGTATATAGTTGACTGTGTGTGGTAAGTGTGTGTATATAAGAGTGTGTGTGCACAGTATGTGTGTGTAAGAGCGTGTGCATGTAAGAGTGTGTTAAGTATGTGTGTGTAACAGTTTGTGTGTGTAAGCATGTGTGTGTGTGTGTGTGTGTTGTGTGTAAGCATTTGGGTGTGTGTGTGTGTGTGTGTGTGTGTGTGTGTGTGTGTGTGTGTGTGTGTGTGTGTGTGTGTGTGTGTGTGTGTGTGTGTGTGTGTGCGTGTGCGTGTCTCTCCATGCGTAGCTTCACTCACTGCAGGCCCCCCTCCTCCCTCATGGCCTCGGTGCTGAAGTTGGTATGGCAGCCCGTCCCGTTCCAGTCTCCCTGCATGGGCTTAGGGTCCAGCGTGGCGGTCACCCCAAAGTCCTCACACACACGGTGCAGGATGAACCGAGCCACCCACAGGTGGTCCCCCATCTCCAGCCCCTCGCACGGCCCCACCTGGAACTCCCACTGCCCGACGGGAGGCAGGCAGGAAGGAACCGGGCCATGGGGCAAGCAGGGGAAGGGGGGGTGGAGGGAGGGGACAGTATGTGTCAAATATCAACATGCATCAAAATGTTGTCGATAGCTATTGCCAGGTCTAGATCAGAGCGCTCACTGCACTAAAAATGACCTCACGTTGATCAGGTCCGTTACGTATGTTCATCACGTACAAGTTTTAGTTGTACAGTGATTTCTGATTCATGGTTTGTGGGTGTGTCACACATTTTTTTCATAACATTGCACTTCTTTGTCACTTTGTGTTTCAGGGGCATAGGTTTGTGTCATCATGGTGAGTCACTTTCAGGTTTTGCTTGTTGAAAACCATTGCTTGAGTAGGATCATCTTAATTAGCCATTTATATCATGTGTTATTGATCTTCCCCGAACTGCTTTGAAAGTGCTTCTTGTGGAACAAACCTGCTGAAGAAACACTGAAAAATTTGGGGAAACTACACTTTTATTCTAATATAATAGTTCTAAAAAGTGTAGCTAAAAATACAATTAAACAAATAACACAATGTTTCTCTCCTCAGTGTCTTAAAGAAACATCTCAATCTTCGCCATTTTTTAGTTTAAGACTTTAAAAGAAAGCTAGAGAGTTTGGATCATTAACTGTCAGCTCTCGATGCTTGATGGTGCCCTTGGAACATTGTGTCATTTCCTGTGCAGCTGCCCTGTGATGGCAGGTTTGGTTGAGAACGCAGGGTTATTTGAGTGAACATGCTCTCTGCACTGAGTACCTGAGAGGGCATGACCTCGGCATTGGTCCCACAGATCTTCACACCTGCATACAGGCAGGCCCTGTAGTGACACTCCACGACGTCTCGGCCAAACGCCCTGTCTGCTCCCACTGAACAGTAGTAAGGGCCTGAGAGAATCAACAGGAAATAAGTCTGAATCACTTCCTGAATCACACACGACCAGTTGTGGGCGCTAGAGAGTGATGAGACCAACAGAACGAGCTGGCTGGCCTCTTTCCTACCATTCCCCTGCAGGGCTGTCCCAGCTGTTGCCTTGCCAACTGCGGAACTCAAGGCACAGCCAGAGCTCGAACACCCAATCAGAGGGCTTCATGCTTTGCTTTCTTTACAGCAAACCCAACGGATCTCTCGCTGAGTTAAAAAAACATGCAGGTGTGCGTCGCTTAACGTACACGATACATTCTGTGAAATGGGACGTTGTGTGATTTGGATGTTGTACAAACACCATATTATCGTATATACTTGGCAAATCTATATGGGATACTGTAGTGTACCTGTATTTACTAAATAGCCAAGATACTGTACACATACAGGACTGTATTTCAGCTAATGTATCTGGCAAGGTAATATATGGGTTACGTCTGCTATGTCCCATTCTTTGATTGGGAGATTTTTGAAAACTTGCCAGACATGACTGACCAGCATGACTAGAGTTGATCTCTGTGTGGGACCACTCACCCTGGGGTCTGGGGAACCCCCCACAGGGCCAGCAGAAGGGGCGTCCATCCGCACCCAGCAGAGTGTACTCCTGCTCCATCCCAAACCAGGGCCGGCTGTCCTGCGCCTCCTCCATGGCCTGTCTGCAGGAGGACCGCCGGTTGGATTCTGGAGGAATACGAGAGCGACACAGGCTGGTTATTTTCGTCTTTTCTCAACCTGCCGGACCCGAGTCCCACCTACCCCATCATGGAACCAGAACGGGGTCTGTTTGTTTATTTTCAACACATGAGCTGAGTTTCACTTGGTTTCCTCAGCGACAATGACATTTTACCAGCTATCTCAGGCCTCTCATAATGCATGTAATTGTTCATTTGTTGCATGCAAGTAAAGTCTTCCCATACGCTTATGTGAATGGGTAAGGAAACACCATTTGGGAGAGGCAGTGTGTTCTATTTCACTGTATGCATTACAGGACCATAAAGAGGTGTAAGACAATCCGCCATGTTCCTGCTAGACATTGCATTGTTCTGCATTCTACACAGACACTGCCTGTGCACCGGCTCCTAGCCTGTCATCACTACGCGCATTCTCAGCATGTTTGTGACTTTTTTTTCTTTTCTATTTTTTTGTGGGGGGGGTGAATTCTGACATACCTGAGAAAGTGAAACAGAAATGATAATTATGTCTTGGCATACTTTTCACTTCCTTTCATGCACCGTGACATTCTTTAGGAGCTAAATGTGCTCCTCCCTCTTTATGGAAACAAACACAGAAACATCCTGTAGAACAGGTTAGGTCACCTGAAGTTAAATTACACTAATAGGGATTCATTTACAATTAATTAAATCCCTATGTGCATACATAAGTACAACAAAACATAATAAATGTTTACTTTGACAGGTCAATTCAAATTGGGAGAGGAAAACAAACAAAGTGAAGAAACAACAACTGATAAAACAAGGAAAATACAACTGCGAAAGATCACCAACAGGGTTAGAGATGAACTTTATGACCAATCAAGCAATTTAGTGAATATAAATTTTAAAAAGTGTTCAGACCAAGTCGAGTGGTTTTTTAAACCAGCCAAAGGTAAAAATCTGCTAACATTTGTCCTTTGTCTGTGTTGATTTCAGACTCTGAGCACAGACTCCTGGGTTAGCCCAAGAAAAGCTGATTGTGGGAGCGAGGCTGAAATACTGTAAATCCTTACTGTAAAAAACGCTGCATGCATAACCAAACGGTATATGCTACTAATAGGATCTCTGACCACTACAAGTAATGGAAAAGAAATCTTCTCCATCATTTTCCTGTACCAACTGAAGCCCTACATAAATTTATATCTTTTAATCCTGTTCAATTCAAGATGGTCATTCACTTTGACTATATGGAGTAATCATTTCAGTGCTTCCGTTTGAAATGATTGTAAAATGTTTGTGTTCACCAGAGGGGTGCTGTCAGTGACTTTTTATGTTCCATGCTTGCACTGATTCATTTTGACTTTGTGACAGAAGTATAATTATCTTCGACACTCATTGAGAAAGAACTTTCATCCTAACCCTCACTCATTAACATATCACAACCTGATAAGACCAGTCAAACAGAATTCCTGAAATATTCTGCCTCCCCACCCCCAACCCCCCATTTTCCTCACAGGAGAAAGCAAAGTCTTATCCTGAGCTACACTGTATCAATGATCCATTAATAAGTAAATAAATTGCAAGCAATGTTTGAAAACAATTTCCAGGAAATTTGCGCTGTCATTTTTATAATCATTTGATACTTTTACCTGCTTTTCAGACTATCATTTCTTTTTTAATTTTCATCTTTTCCCCAATTAAAAATAACTACAAAAAAAGTACCTGCTGGCTTGCGGTTGTACTTGAGAACCTCACACAAAACCAGTTTATTGGGGTCCCGAGTGAAGGGGTCCCGAAACATGCGCACGGGAATCAAGAACATGTCGCTGTTAGACCCCTCAGCTTGGTCTGTGCTGGAGCCGTCAAAATTCCACTCTGGGATGTCTGCAAAAGAGAGCACAGCGCCGTCAGGAGAGACACAATCCCTGCTTTCTCCTTCCCCTCTGTCTGTGTGTGTGTGTGGGTGTATGTCTGTGTGTGTATGTAAGTTTATGTGGTGTGTGTGTGTGTGTGTGGCAAGAGTATCTAGAGTGTGTGGGTGCATAGCTGCGTGTATGTAAGTTTATATGTATGTGTGTGTATGCGTGTGCATGCATGTGCCAAAGTGATGCACAGGAACTGCATACAGTCAGCTTAACGGCAATGATTATGAGTGTGATTATGAAAATAGGAGCCCGTTACCCTGGATACCCTTGGGCTCTCCCTCCAGTGTTTGGGTCTTGCACCTCAGCCCTTCCCCGCTGCCATCGATCCAGACATAGGTCACCTGACACAGGTCCCCCTGGGGCAGGGACAGGTAGCTCTCCCGCAGGGCCTTACACAGCTGGGAGCTCACCGACACAGAGGACATGGCGGAACTACAGCAGGAGAAAAGGGAACGGCGGCCACTTCACACTGAGAACAAAGAGTCAACATCCAGGAGTGTCCTACTGAAAAAAACTAAATGGAAACACTGCCACTGCACACCGTCTGTTTTGTTGGAGGGTGACGAAGCGTATAATTGGTTTGTGCTGTTACAGCTGCCCAGCTTGACCAGTAGTGGTTGCTAGAGAGTGATGAGACCAACAAACTTAACCGGCTGAACTCTCTAGCATCCCAGACAAGGCTTAGTTAGCCAATTTTTGCATAGCCAAACTGCTGTATAATAAATTTGCCAATGTTTTTTTTTTTTTTTTTTTTTGCCATTTGCTACATGCATTGTTATTTAATTCCTATTTATCTAATCATACCCTAGAACTGATATATTACTGAATTATATTCACATATAAACAATAATAATAATAAAAAAACATTAAAATGAATAATGAAATAAGATACCAGTCAAACTTGGCTAGTCTCTCACTTTTTGTTGTCTTGTCCCATTTTTATATATATTTTGTTTAAATGGGAGGAGGGGAAATATTAAGAAAATGAAAGGCGAATACCTGAGACGTTATGGAAAAATTATGAAATGTATTTCATCCAGAATGAGCTACTGACAGTACCTGCACCACTTCAAATGGGGTTTGCTGAATAAGGTTTAATTGAATAATGAATAATATGGAATCATAAAAACACCACTAAATCTTATTCAAAAACAAACAAAAAAAAAAGTTCACTCACTTTTTTTTCAGAGCAATAAAAAAGAAAAAAATTGCAATGTAAATTTCAGTTTGAGAGGTTTCAGGACACACAGCAGACTGAAATTAAAAAGACTCACTGATAAAATATTGCACAAAAATTCTCCAGATCTCCAACACAAATTAAGACAACCAAAAATATAAAAGAGTACAATTACAGTAGAATCAAAGTATATTAGAGTAGACTTACAACTTACTTGGGTGAAATCGGATAGCTTGAGTTTGTTTTGCGCTGCAACCTTACCTAACCTTAGCTGATAAATTATGTGTTGCCAAAATCCATGTGTGTTCGCTGTTTATAGCTTCAGTCTGATCCGCCTGAGTGACGTCTGCTTTTGCATACCGTCTGATGTCGCGACAGCATTGTTTACGTTTTGTTGTCGGCGTTGGAACAGCTCCCTCAGAAGTGGTGGCCAATTGGACTATACTAACATTCCAGAGAATAGCAAGCCAGGCAAGGCTACCGAACAATTTAAAGACTTGGGAGGTCAATTCATCAAGCATAATTGCTTTATCCTTCGTCTCTATCTTTGCGACAAGGCTTCAAATACGTTGGTTTAAGTCATAAAAGGCATTTCCCCGTTCGTCCAGTACTGCGAGAAAAACATCTTTTTAGGCACGGGAGGTACAAGGCTCATTTTCTTGAACTGAAACCATAGGTATTTCTAGGAATTCAGAAGCAAAAACACATGAAAAGTTCGTAATTTTTTTTACCGCAGTCAGACCAAACAAAATTAGTTGACCACTTATCTATTTCTGAATGAACAGTATCTCACTCTGATATATATATATATTTTTTTTTGCGTAACCCTATCTTGTGTCACATTTCCTCGTGCGCTTTTTTCTAAAGTGACCTAAATGTGTTTGCTCAGACCATGGTAATTTTATTGATAGTTAAATTTGTGAAAACAAAAAGTTATTATTTCTTAGTTAGCCTGCAGATATTGTGCGTTAGTGTGTCAACGGTGAGCTGCAAAACATGAAAATTTGCGCTCGTTTTAGACATCGGCATAGGTCACAGATTTATTACGTCTTCTACTAGGCTACCACTGTAGACTTTTTCATGGGTTTGTAGGATGAACCGGCTTTGGGGTGTCAGCTTTCTGAGTCCATGTAGATTAGCCAGGTGATCTTTTAAATAAATTTACTGTAGGTTAGGGCCATACAAAGGCAAATAATTTAGTGAAGCGCCAGATCACACCTGGTGTTAATCTTGTTTTAATGACTTAAAGTTTTTGTGTAAACTTTAACAGGGAGGGCATACTGTCGCCACGGAGACAGGAATTAGAGCAACAGTCTGAAATCAAGTGAAAGAACCTAGCGAAAGAAAACTAATGGCTTAATTAACTTAATTGCTCATTATTTCTTAATTTTGAAAAGAAGCCACGTGTGAAATAAAAATATTACATGCAGAATAAAACGCTGCATAAGGAAGGGACACTTCACTGACTGCATTAGTCTCCATTGCTTCCGTATCCTCAAGCGCCCAACGGCGCCCCGCTAGGGAAATCAACGGCCACCGGCGCGCAGTGCGCAGGCAGTTAAGTTTGAACAGACGGGCTCATCTGCCAGCATAGTTGCTGATCCCAGCCTTGCTTTTCAGTTCACGAGAGCACACAACAAATTACCGGGGCGAAATGAGCAGGAATTGGGCATGAAGAAAAGCGCAACACATCATCACTATCTGCTCTTGCTCTGGCCGAAAGAGGCTTTGGCAAGGAGAGACAATTTGGGCCCTGGGGGGTTGCTTGCTCAGGTCTTTGATTGGTTGCTTATTTCGAATAATGAAATCCTGAATATTCATATCGCCCAGCATGGTTCATTTAGATTTTCAGTTTCACCGTATCATCAATTCACTCTGGCTGTAAAATGGCGGAATGTAATATTTTATGATAGGATTGTGTTTATAAAGGGGGGAGGGGGCAGTAATTTCAAACAGTATATATGTCAGAAAATATGAATTGCTATTGTAGTAAATATGATTTTATGTATATACCACAAAATCATCTCACATGGGGAACAGACACACAAAGATACTACAAAATAGGATAAACAGCAGCAGTAAACATTTATAATCACTTATAAAACATACCGATTTTTATGTAAGAAAAAGTTTTTTTGGTGTTGTTTCTGGAAGAGATTTGCTGTATAATTTTTATACCTCTATTCACATGAAAATAAATAAAGCAAAACTGAGACCCCGTACTTGTACTGACTTTATTTTTCTTTTTCAATAATCATGACAGAACAGATCAGAGCAATTTTCCAACATGAAAAGAAAGCACAGCAAGACTTCAAAGAGGAATCACAGAATACGCCACATTAACAAACTCTCCCATTCTCACAAAATCATGTCCTCCATATTCCCAAGTTATCTGTCCTCCCGTCACTCTCTCCCTCACAGTTTCCTCTTTCTCTCGACGAGCTGCCCTCCTCCACCTTCTCTCTGTCTCTCTCCCTACACTGTCGATCAGGTAACTGCACCAGAGTAATCAGTGGAAGTTGGCCAGTCCCAGTCCCAGTCCCATGTGAACCCCTTTTCTCAAAGAGTCGTTGAGGGGGATTCTAGGCGCTCATTGGCCCATTTGCTCTCATGTCCAGCTCATATTTACATTCGCGAGAACAGCTAATACGAGACAGGCACGTTTCCAGCGAAAGGAAAAAGTTGGGCTTCACTACACGAAAGAATGAACAGGCCATATCAAAATGGCGTCTGAACAAACCGAACGGCAGTGTCTATCGCGAGAAGTTATGAGCTGCTTGAGTGGATCTGTCTCGTCTTCGTAACCCTGGTCTTGGACCGCAGAGCACGTAGCATTCAGTCAGAAGAACCTAGAGATTCAGCAGAGATTCATGTTTCCTCCCTAAATTTCTCTAAAGCCGCCCCGTCACCTGGAGGGTTTTTTTTATCTAAAAACATTTGTGACTCACACTGACGCTGCTCAGCTGATGTAGCACACCCTGCAGATGGGGTGTACCACAATGACCGTAGCCCCACAATTAGCATGCCAGTGAAAATACGAGTATTTCTGCTTTCAGAAACAATTTTCCCATGGGCCATGGCGGATGTTCCTTCTTATATTACAGACGTGATGCAGGAAGTGAGATGGCAACTGATTTCAAAGTGCTTCCCTGAGCTACATCAGCGGTCTTTAACTTCATTGAGTGAAATCAGGAAGTAAGTGTAGCTGGATTGGTCCGCGAAGGAACCAGTCAATCCTGGAGACTACCTGCCACAATCATGGTGTGATTCTGTGTATGTGATGTCTTCATATGTATGTGTGAGTGTGTGTGTGTGTGTGTGTGTGTAAGGCCCATGTATAAGTGTGGCTATCAACACACTCTGCATGAGATTACACCTGGGGATATATTGCACAGGGTGTGTGAGCAAGAATGTGTGTGAGTGTGCATGAGTATAGCTTGATACTGGGGAATGGAATTTTGTGACACAAGCAGTTCTTCTGCTGTGATGTCACAATGGCTCATCTGGAGGCCACCAGCAGGGGGGCGCTGTATCCCTCTACGCAACCTCCCGCTCCGCAGAATCCTGCAAGATGACAACAGAAACAGGGTAATGGTTCTTTCATAGCATCACAGATCCCAGTTTTAAGGAGATATGCCAGTAAATTAGGTCAAATTCTTCCCTGTAATTGTGTGTAATGACTGTCTGGTTTTGCTCTGGAAGCCAAGGATGACAACGGCCTGGAAAAACTCCCCAGTTACATGAACGTCTGTTTTGTTGAAGGATTTGGTGGGTTTATGGTAAAGTGTCAAACAAACTGTATGAGATATGGAGAGTCCAGAAACTGTGTGCTAAATTACTGGAGCTGCGTGGGGTTAGATACTCACTGTCTGAAACACAACATCACAGAAGCTGTTCTCAGTATCCCTGTTCATTGCCGCACCGTCACGCTGAGAGAAGAAGGCATGACACACCGTTATAAGAGCCGTCACATAGCTTGGCACTGAGGTCAAATTTTCACACCTGTGCAAGTTTCCTCCAAAAAAAACCCACTGAAACCTTTCGCCATTAAAGGGCTTCGCTGCATTTTGAGAGTCTAGCAGACTCTCTTACCCAGAGGGACTTACATGGTTTACATTTCTACACACACTCATCATATTTACAAAGCTGGATTTTTACACAAGTGATCTGGGGTAGGTACCTTTCTCAAAGGCACAACTGCAGTATCCTACCCAGCGGTGTAGCAGGGCCCAAAGGTTTGAAGGGGCCCACGAAAATCTGTGTACAATTTTTTTTTTCATAACGAGTGGGGAGGCCCTCAGAACCTGCCTGTGTACAGGGCCCAGAATTTCTAGTTACGCCCCTGGTCCTACCTGGGAATCAAACCCTCCACATCAGAACTTGAAGCCCAGTTCTCAGATCATCACACTACACTGCTGCCCTTTGTTGAACACAGTTAGATAGATCTCTGCCCATAACCAAGCACGCGCTATCTACAGTAAGGCTTACCACAGGCTCTGGGTCATATGACACATTGGTGACACCGCCATCCATGGCCAGGTCCTTGTTCTCTGATCTCGGGGTGCTGGGACCCTTTTTGCGCAGGTAGACCACGAGCAGTGCTGCCATGGTAACCAGAAGCAGAAGAAGGACGATGACGGACGCCGCGATCCCACCCTTGTTGTCCGATGGGCGTGTGGCTAACAAAGAAAAGGGGAGGAGCGTCTATTTTTATATTTTATCATTTTTAAATATTTTATCATTTTTACTTTTATACTTTTCTAATTTATTTATATCCCATTTTTCCCAACCTTAACTCAGCTGAACCCTTCCCTGCTTCAGTAGGAGAAAGCTATAAGCATCTGATGGTGAATCTTTTCCCACACTAGAGACAAACCATGAAAGCTAGCATGGTCTCAGTTCCACCATCCACAGACACAACGCCTGTCCAGGAATGGCAGCTAGAAAGCAATCAGACCAATGGAACTAGCTGGCTTAGCCCCCTACTTCCACATACTGGCATACACATGATATCTCAAGGGAAATGATGGAAGTGTTTCTCACATTCTGAGTCTGTGTTCTCCCCTGCGCAGTTCACTCCAGGAGTATACTGGATATCATCAAGGGCCAAGGGCGTCCTACCTCCTTTCATGCCCTTAAACACAATCTATCACACACACACACACACACACACACACATACACGTACACACACACACACACACACACACACGCACACACACACACACAAACACACACACACACACACACACACGTACATACACACACACACACAAGTACACACATAAACACACACACACACACGTACATACACACACACACACAAGTACACACATACACACACACACGTACACACACATACACACACGTACACACACACACACACACACACACAGTACACACGTACACACACACACATACACACACACACACGTACATACACACACACACACAAGTACACACATACACACACACACATACACACACGTACACACACACACACACACACACACACACACGTACACACACAAACACGTACATACACACACACACACACACACACACACACACACACACACACACACGTACACACATACACACACACATGTACACACACACACACATACACACACGTACACACACAAACACAAACACATACATACACACACACACATACACACGTACACACACACACACACAAACACATACATACACACACACACATACACACGTACAGACACACACACACACACGTATGTTAGTTTACACACAGGTGTGCGGCAGCACTCCACAGGACGGATGATAGGATAGCGGTGTCATACCTGATACTCCTCCTTAGAGACGATATTGATGTCAAAGCGCCTCCAGACTTCGCTCAACTCTCCGACAATCAGCATGGACTCCTCAGTTTGTCCAGAGAGTCTCACTACCACAAGCCCACTGTCAGCTATGGGACGAATAAAAATTATGATGCTAATGCTACTACTAATGCTAATACTAATGCTAGCTCTACTGCGACAATGGTGCTACGTAAAGTGGGAGAAACAGGGAGACACCTGCTGGTGATTCCAAGGTTTGCACAATCAGTTTCATCCCATACCTTTTCGGGTCGCGTGTGCCCCCACCTTAAAAAGGATCAGATTGCACTGTATCCTTCTAAATTGTCATGAATCTGACAGCTAAACCACAGTAGTTCTATTGTTAAGATGATACATTTTTAAGGTGGTTTCTTTTACACTTAACATGTTCCATTTTGATCAGTGGCCTGTGGCTTAAGGAAATGTATTCATCTTAGTATTTACAAATTGTTCAGGGAGTGGAAAAAGGAGCAAAAGAAGAAGGAAGAGTGAAAGAGAGAAGGCCAGGAGGGAGGAGAGGCTGGGGGTGGGTCTTACAGGACTTGTGAACCCAGAATTTCAGGCAGGTGCCCAGGGTGGGGGGCAGGTGGGGACTCAGTAGCCACGCCTCTTGCTCTGCGGTGTCCCGGTCGCTACTGGGAAGGAGCAGGAAGTGACCTGTTGGGGAGGAAACAGAGGAGCCAAAGTCACTGGAGTGTGCTTGGGTTGGCCATAAATGTGACTTTCTGTTTCCTTGCCTAAAAACGTCAGAAAAGATTCTTTCCGCCTCAGTTTGCAGGAAAACAATAAGAGAGCTAGCTAATGTTAACTAGTTAACATTCACAAACATATTCACTCAGTCTTATTTTGCAGAAGAATGTTTGCCAGCATCAGCCAACTATCTGAAATGGTTGGGTGCCTCAAACAAAAATGGATGACAAAAAAAAGAAACAGCATGGGAAAGGAGCAAGTTACTCTACAACCAATCTCATCAACTGGGTAGAAACTCAGCTTTGAGCAGAATGAGTCACATGACCACTCACATGACCACACACATACAGAGTCACATGACTACACACTCATACAAAGTCACATGACCACACACATACAGAGTCACATGACCACACACTCATACAAAGTCACATGACCACACACTCATCTAGAGTCACATGACCACACACTCCACTCTCAGGGGTTCACCTCTGGCTGTCTGCAGGGTCCTGTCGTAGGGTGGGGTCTTGTAGTGTTCTGCCTGCTCGGCGCTGGTCAGAGCCCAGTCCAGCTGATCTCTGGCCTGCGTGTTGGACCAGCTGCACAGGCCTTTCTCCAGACTGCACTCTGTGTCTGTCACACAAACACATATATATGCTAATGGACACACACAGTAACACACATTTTCCACACCGACACATACTGTAAATATTCACATATATCCAGATATGATCTACACATGTACACTCTTATCACCCCATACATACTGTATGCATTTGAGTATAAATGCATACCCCCTCCCTCTTTCTCTCTCTCCCTCCCCCTCCTCCCTCTTTCTCTCTCTCCCTCCCCCTCCTCCCTCTCCGGCTCTCACACCCACCTGGCGGGGGACAGCTGTGAGGCAGGATAACGATGTCATCAATGGCAACATACGTCTCAGCACCTCCTGCACCCACCACCTCAAACTGCAGCTGAAACACAGAGAACCCAGCACCCTCACCGTCAGCACCACAACAACCCAGCAACCCCCGTCAGCACTGCAACAACCCAGCACCCTCACCGTCAGCACCACAACAACCCAGCAACCCCCGTCAGCACTGCAACAACCCAGCACCCTCACCGTCAGCACCACAACAACCCAGTACCCTCACCGTCAGCACCACAACAACCCAGCAACCCCCGTCAGCACTGCAACAACCCAGCACCCTCACCGTCAGCACCACAACAACCCAGCACCCTCACTGTCAGCACCGCAACAACCCAGCACCCTAACCGTCAGCACCACAACAACCCAGCACCCTCACCGTCAGCACCACAACAACCCAGCAACCCCGTCAGCACTGCAACAACCCAGCACCCTCACCGTCAGCACCACAACAACCCAGCAACCCCCGTCAGCACTGCAACAACCCAGCACCCTCACCGTCAGCACCACAACAACCCAGCAACCCCGTCAGCACTGCAACAACCCAGCACCCTCACCGTCAGCACCACAACAACCCAGCACCCTCACTGTCAGCACCGCAACAACCCAGCACCCTAACCGTCAGCACCGCAACAACCCAGCACCCTCACCGTCAGCACCACAACAACCCAGCACCCTCACCGTCAGCACCGCAACAACCCAGCACCCTCACCGTCAGCACCACAACAACCCAGCACCCTCACCGTCAGCACCACAACAACCCAGCAACCCCCGTCAGCACCACAACAACCCAGCAACCCCCGTCAGCACTGCAACAACCCAGCACCCTCACCGTCAGCACCACAACAACCCAGTACCCTCACCGTCAGCACCACAACAACGAAAGCAACCCCCGTCAGCACCACAACAACCCAGCAACCCCCGTCAGCACTGCAACAACCCAGCACCCTCACCGTCACCACTACAACAACCCAGCACCCTCACCGTCAGCATTGCAACAACCCAGCACCCTCACCGTCAGCACGACAACAACCCAGCACCCTCACCGTCAGCACGACAACAATCCAGCACCCTCACCGTCAGCACCACAACAACCCAGCACCCTCACCGTCAGCACCACAACAACCCAGCACCCTCACCGTCAGCATTACAACAATCCAGCACACACAGTGTCAGCATCAGGGCAACAACTGCCATTCTATATCAGATAACTGCTATTCTAACCATGACTGTGACTGTAACCATTACTTTGACTGTGACTGTGACTCGGTACCTGCCAGGCCTCGGTGCTGCTGACGTTGCCTTGGGCGTGGTGCCAGGTCTCCCCCTGATTCAGGCTGTTGGAGAACACCATGGTGGCCTCACCTGTCTCAGGCTTCACGTACACATTCAGGGAGCCTGGAACACAACACAACGCACACTCAGAGTGTACAACACACTGCAATACAATACAACACAACGCACACTCAGAGTGTACAACACACTGCAATACAATACAACACAACTCACACTCAGAGTGTACAACACACTGCAATACAATACAACACAACGCACACTCAGAGTGTACAACACACTGCAATACAATACAACACAATGCACACTCAGAGTGTACAACACACTGCAATACAATACAACACAACATACACTCAGAGTGTACAACACACTGCAATACAATACAACACAACGCACACTCAGAGTGTACAACACACTGCAATACAATACAACACAATACAAAATAAGCTCAGAGTCTACTACACAACACAGTATAGTATGCAAGCAGAGCCTACACCTCAACACACACTCAGAGTCTACAGCACAATAATATATTATATACTTACCTGGGTTTTCCCCCCCCATGTGATACCAGAACTGAACACACTCAATGTTGGGGGCGCTGTTATGTAGTGGAGAGGACAGAGTAGTCTTGCTGTCCACAGGCAGAAACTCCTTACCACTGGCAGTTATCATGTAGTACCCTGACAGACACAGAGACCAGTCATCCTCTACAAAGCCTCACCACAGTGAAGGATTATGCTCATGGCCTTGACTACTGCTAAGGGCACCTAGGTCATGTCCTTGGTATTTCTGTGTCATTTTTTTATGAGCAAAAGTCATGAATATAAAGTCAAATTGGGTAAAACTTTGGTTTACACTTCCTTTTTCTAAAAAAACAAATCCTGGAATTTTTATGAGGGAAAAGGGTAAAAAAACAGCAGTTTTTGGTCCAGGTCTGGCAGGGTGGGAGGAACATGGGCAGATGGGAGGGGCCTGGCAGGGTGGGATGGGCTTGGCAATGTGGGGGTGCATGACAGGGTGGGAGGGGCTTGGTAGGGTGGCAGGGGCTTGACAGGGTGGGAGGGGCCTGGCAGATTGGGGTGCATGACAGGGTGGGAGGGGCTTGGTAGGGTGGGAGGGGCCTGGCAGAGTGGGGTGCATGACAGGGTGGGAGGGGCCTGGCAGAGTGGGGTGCATGACAGGGTGGGAGGGGCTTGGTAGGGTGGGAGGGGCCTGGCAGAGTGGGGTGCATGACAGGGTGGGAGGGGCTTGGTAGGGTGGGAGGGGCCTGGCAGAGTGGGGTGCATGACAGGGTGGGAGGGGCCTGGCAGGGAGGGAGGGGCATGGGCGGATCCTCACCTTGTGCAGATTCCAAGGTGTGGTCAGTTTTAGGTCCAGGCCTCACAGTGCCTGAGATTTGGTTTTGGTTGATCCAGCGAGAGGGGCCAGAGTCACTGTATCCACAGGGGCCACCCTCGAAGGTGCAGGATGACGGCCCCGAGCAGGGCCGCTTCAAAAGAGCAATGTCATCGATACCCACCCGCCCGTCAAAGCCTGAGCGAATTGCCTCAAAGACAATCTGAAAGAGGGGGTGGGGTTAAGTGGACAGAGAAGAGAGGGAGCATGTGAGTGGGAGAGAGAGAGAGAGAGGGAGGAAGACACAGTGAAAGTAAGTGTAAGGGAAAAAGTAAGGCAAAAAATACAGGGATGCAGGAGGCAACGTACAAAAAATAAAAAAAGAGAATGAAAAGCAAATTCCTCAGATCACCCCAGGAGATCTGAGGACACCCATGAGTTTGGGTGCAGCTTACAGCAAAACAGAAGACATGATTTCAAGAAATTACTTAAGAGCCATTTAGCTCATGCTCTTATCCAGAGCAATTTATAACGTGACTGTAAGTGCAACGATCATGGCCAAAGTGAAGGGGGCGGGGTGATTCCAGAGATACTAGACATGCAACAACTCAGGATTCATTTGGGAAAACTATTACCTAATGATTAAATAGAGGAAAAAGTCAAAGAAAAAAAAACCTATGCGATATGTACAGATTCAGCACTAAAAACTGTTTCTCGTGCAGAGATCGAGCAAGAGTACCTGGAACCTGATGTGTTGGTGCCGCACTGGGCACAGCCCTTGTTGCCAGTGGTTACCATGCGCACCAGTGCGAGACCAGACCAGGACCTCTGACCCCCCCGAGAGGAGTTTTACATTTAAGGAGCCTGGGGAAGGGGGATGGGGGAGGGGGGGGCAAGGGGAAGGAAAGAGGAAGAGGAAGAGAGAGGGAATAAAGGGAAGCAGGAAGGGAGAGAGAGTGAGAAAGAGAGAGAGGGAGTAAGCAAGAGAGAGACAGATTACTGGTTGTGTTATTGGTTAGTGTAATTTTATGTGTTTCTTGTAGTACTAACTAATTAGTAACAACTAAGGACTTACCAATGTCTTCACACAGTAACTAATATAATTATATACACACTGGTGGTATACCTCTGTCAAAACATGTAACTCTGAGGTTTCACTCCCAGGCAGAGTGAAGCGATTGTACTGAGCATCAGAACTTCACCTGCACTGCTTCAATAAAATATACAGCAATAAACTGCAGCAATTAGCAATTTTTAAACTAGTAAGCTGCACTCACTCTACAGGCCTTAAGGGTTCTTTGTCTGTCCTACTGAGGGAACCCTTAAATGTTCTTCATTGATGTGGATTTCATTCACAGGTTCTCTGTAGAACCTTATTCTGACGGTTATATAAAGAACCTCTTAAAGATATCTGTGTCTACCTTTAAGGGTTCGCCCAGCAGGACAAATGAAGAACTTTTAAAGGTGCTAGAAAGAACTTTATCTTCTAAGGGAGTAGATCAGAGTGCTGCTGAAACTAAACTAAACTCACCTGTCTGCGGGCCGTACAGTTTGTACCAGAAGGTAAGGCAGTGTTCGCCGCTGAGGGCTCTTGAGGGAAGGACAGCAGACGGCCAGACAACCCCCTCAAAGAGGGGTTCCACATGTCCACGACCAAACTCCTACCTACAGAGAGTGAGATAAAGAAGGGTTCCACATGTCCACGACCAAACTCCTACCTACAGAGAGAGAGATAAAGAAGGGTTCCGCATGTCCACGAGCAAACAGAGTGAGAGGAGAAAGAGAAATGGAGAGAAATAGAGAGAGAGAGATGAAGAGGTGTTCCTCAGAGTGAGAGAGAGAGAGAGAGAGAGAGAGATGAATGGAGAGAAATAGACAGAGAGATGAAGGGGAGTTCCTCCTTCAGGAACATGCCTGTGGTGCTGCTGTGAGCTGTGTGGTTGGGTGTTTATCAGCAATGATAGAGGCACAGACTGGCGGAGCACCAGTTGGCGTAGCCTGGGTAAGTTATGGTATAAGCTGGGTACACGGGGTCTTAACGGGACCTCCTGGCCAGCTGAAGCTCTGTGAGCTGAGCGTGTGCTGAGTATGTGAATGGTGTCGTGTCTGCAGTGTGAGGGGCAGGGCACGCTGTAGCCCCTCTCGGTCCCCTACCCACGCCAATCGTGTGGTCCATCTCCTTCATCATGGTCCAGTCGAAGTTATCAGACTGGTCCTGATACCAGTTGCACGTGTCCGTCTCAAAATTGCAGTCCAGGCCTGCAGAAAACAAGAGATGGCAGATGAAACAGCAACCCAAAAGCAACACTGAGCAACAATATGACAACCCCTCCACAACAACACACACCCATACAAAAATAACCCTACGCAACAACAACACACACCCATACAAAAATAACCCCGCCACAACAACACACATCCATACAGCGCTTACCAGTGCTGGTGCCTCTCCTCAACAGTGACATGGTGTCATCCATGGATCTAGTGGCACAACAAAACATTTGAGAGAAACTATTAATCTGTCCAACTGTCCTTCACCGCTATCTGAGTGTGTCAGTGCTTCAGGGTTTGAGTTCTGAGACAGCCCCCAGCTCCAGCTGAAATCACAGGGAAGCACACTGAGAGAGATGAATTTGAATTCATTTATAACTCAGAAATGAGTTTTCAGAGTGTTCCTTACAAGTTCCAATGACAACCTTCAGCCAACACTTTGCCCCAAAGTTCTTTTTATTTGATATACTCATGTTAAAGCTTGTTTGATGTTTAATTTAATTTAATTTAACGTCCATCTATAACATTAAAATTGTCACATTCAGAACTGCAGTGAGGGTGGGAATGAAAAGCCAAACACGCAGTGGTTTCCCAGGATAGAGTCTGAGACCTCACAATGTAACCGAAAAGGTGTCACATTCAACAGACAGACTCACCTGGAAGCGGTTTACCCAAGCTCCGATGTACACCTGAGCGTTCAGCCACGCCGTGTCATGACCGCTGACCTCCCACAGCCGAGACCGCACCCCCGTCACCGCGTCAATCACGCTGACGGACAGATCACCTGGGAGGTGAGAGGAGAGTGAAGGAGAGAGAACTCAACAGTAGAACTCAAGATAACCCAAACAATAAGAACAAAACTAAATATACAATGACCAAACTCAGAGAGCAAACAAAACATAAAAGCTAAACTAAAACGCAACACAATAAGAAGACCAGAGCAAAACAACCCTAGTAGATAAAATAAAAAAATCTATGAGCAGACAGAAAACAGAGAGAAAAATATAGACAGTGAGAGAGATGGATGAATCTGGGGATGGGAGGGAGGGAGCGAGCGAGAGAGAGGGAGAGAGAGCGAGGGAGCGAGGTAGAGGGAGGAATAGAGAGGGAGGAATAGGAAGGGGCAGTACCGTTATGGCTGTGGTTAACCCCAAACAGTCTGTAGGTGAGCTGGAGGCTGCAGGCGGGGCCGGAGGGGCCCAGGAGAGGGGTGCGGATCTGGGCCCCGCTCAGCTGCTGGCCTGGGGCCTGCGTCACATGCAGGCACTGCTCTGAGAGGAGAGAGCCATGCTGTCACACCTCGCAGTGTACATGCACATGCACTGCACATGGCAGGGAGCAGCTCAATTATGACATTACAATTATTTCTAGTATTTATTACAGCTGTAGAATTGCTATTCTGTATTCACCAGTGCACAGAATTCACGTGTAATTAACTCACACACGCACACACGCACACACACACACACACACATATGTACAGTTACCTCCAGCAGACTCATTGTTGTTCATCGCCCAGCCCAAAGTCCCGATACTCATGTCTGTCCAGCCTCTGATTCCCTGGGGGTAGGAGAAATCTCCTGCACACACACACACACACACACAATATCAGTCTAATGTCAATCACTGAAACACTACACAGATAAAACTCTGATACCTACACACATACAAAATTTGGGCACACACATATGAATACAGACACATGCTTGCACAAACACACACACGTGGATACAGACATGTATGCACATTCACACACACACACACACACGCACGCACACGCACACACACAGCTCACCGCACTTGGCCTCGTCCTCTCCATTCTCACAGTCTTGTTGAAAGTTACACATGACCTGACTGGAACCACAGGGGTGGCCTGGAGGATTGGGGATAGTCAATCACAGAGGGACGATTCTGTGGGAGAAATTATTTTTTTACACTCATAATTCTTATTATTGTTGCTAATATGAGGTGTAGAAGAAGCAGTGACAACAAACGCAATAGTGCTTGCAGAAGTAGGCCCAGCAGCAGTAATATCAGTTGTAAGAACTTGCCATAAAAATAATTTTTGTTCCTAGGAACATAATGTTCAGAAAAATATGATGCATTTTCCCAGTTTATGTATTATCCAATTTCCTGTATGTCTCTTGAGTGTTATCTTTGTGGTTTTATCATTAAAGTTGGCCTCTGAGTGGAGTTCCTTCCACTGGTGGAAGAGTGTCTCCGCCCGGCAACAAGTGACCTCTGAGTGGAGTTCCTTCCACTGGTGGAAGAGTGTCTCCTTCCACTGGTGGAAGAGTGTCTCCGCCCGGCAACAAGTGGCCTCTGAGTGGAGTTCCTTCCACTGGTGGAAGAGTGTCTCCGCCAGGCAACAAGTGGCCTCTGAGTGGAGTTCCTTCCACTGGTGGAAGAGTGTCTCTGCCCGGCAACAAGTGACCTCTGAGTGGAGTTCCTTCCACTGGTGGAAGAGTGTCTCCGCCCGGCAACAAGTGACCTCTGAGTGGAGTTCCTTCCACTGGTGGAAGAGTGTCTCTGCCTGGCAACAAGCCTCTGAGTGGAGTTCCTTCCACTGGTGGAAGGCAAGTTCCTTCCAAAGTGTCTCTGCCCACCTCTCTGAGTGGAGTTCCTTCCACTGGTGGAAGAGTGTCTCCGCCCAGCAACAAGTGACCTCTGAGTGGAGTTCAGAGGGCAGGGCTCACCATTGACTGCGATTTTACAGCCCGGAGACATCATGATGCTGTCGATGGCGATACCCCCAAAGTCTTCATCTCTGATGACCCCCACCAGGACAATCTGAGAGAGACAGAGAAAGAAGGATAGGAAGAATCAGAGAAGAGGATGACAGCGAGAGAAAGAGATGGATAGAGCAAGAGAGAGAGGGAAAGAGAGAGGGTACAAAAATTAGTTAAAAAGATATACGTTTTAAAAATGACCATGACTGTGTGGGTGAGGCGACCTTTAAGTTCACCAGTGTGGCACCTTGTCACTCTCCTTGCCAATATGATGTATATACTTCAATGCTGTAAATGTATGAAATGATAAATATATAGCATGTTCTTATTATATTGCCTTGCCTGAAAACTGGTTGTAGGTATACATGCCCGTATGTTGTAAAATTGGGTATAACAGGATTAATAATATCTACATACAGCAAATACTGTGAGATTAGTGCTGCAAAGACCCGCCCACTCTGCCCCAGAGCCCCGCCCACTCGTCCCTGCCTACCTGGAAGGTGACGTTCACGTTGAACTCCACCTCAGCCTTCACCCAGACGTCGCCCAGCTGGCCCCCCCGCTCCCACACGGGGTAAATCTTGGTGTCCACCACCAGCACAGACAGGCCCCCAGAGCTGGGACCAAACTGGTGAGTGTACAGCACCATCTGCACGGCGGGGGGAGGTGGAGGGCATGGTTGAGAGGGGGTCTGAATGCTAGTGATTGCCACAGATTCTACAGAGCCCTGACCCTCACCTGGCTCGGAGGTGAGCCCATGTTTCACAGCCCGAGACAATAATCTTGCATGCAAAACTATAAAATACAGCGCGAAAACCATTCTGTTACTGCGGTCAGAATCAACCCACACCCGACTGAACAGTGCACAGACAGGGCTGCTTTAGTTCCCTTGTCCAGCAGATGGCAGTATAGAGCAGGGCAGAAGCAAAGAAAACAGTGTCAGTAGAGTTTGATGCTAGCAGGGACCTATAGCCCCTGGCTAAGCTATCTTCACTGCAATCAACATAGCTTGTCAGCTTAAATTTTGATTTTGACAATGGATTGATTTGTGACAGGCCAGTGTCTATGGGACAGCCAGCGTACTACATTTCCCATATTGCACTTCTGCAGAGCAGTGCATATGCTTTACCTTGCATGGATCCGTGCCATTGGTTGGTTGCAAGACGGGACTTTGAAACTGTGACCAATCATTGTCCAAGCTCTCTGGCTTGGTGAGGTACAGGAAGTGACCTTAAAAGAGTCAATATTATTGTTATTAGTATTAGCAATATTACCATTATGCAGTACTGGGAGTCAATTTGTTTGAAGTATAATGGTTACGGAGCTGGGCTTGTAGCTCAGAGGTTACAGTGTAGTATAATGGTTAGGAGCTGGGCTTGTAGCTCAGAGGTTACAGTGTAATATAATGGTTAGGGAGCTGGGCTTGTAGCTCAGAGGTTACAGTGTAATATAATGGTTAGGGAGCTGGGTTTGTAGCTCAGAGGTTACAGTGTAGTGTGATGGTTAGGGTGCTGGGCTTGTAGCTCAGAGGTTACAGTGTAGTGTAATGGTTAGGGAGCTGGGCTTGTAGCTCAGAGGTTACAGTGTAGTGTAATGGTTAGCGAGCTGGGCTTGTAGCTCAGAGGTTACAGTGCAGTGTAATGGTTAGGGAGCTGGGCTTGTAGCTCAGAGGTTACAGTGTAGTGTAATGGTTAGGGAGCTGGGCTTGTAGCTCAGAGGTCGCAGTGTAAGATCTGTCAAACTCTGGGTTGTGAGCCAGGGGTGTCAAACTCCAGTCCTGGAGGGCCGCAGTGTCGGCTTTTTGTTCTTTCCTTTCGATTGGCTTTTAGCTCCAGGTGGTGGACTCTTTAGCCAACCAGTGATTTTAATTAATCTGTCAAACTCTGAGGTTGTAGGAGCTTTGTAACCTGCTGTAAGAGAGCATTTTGTTTTCATCCGTTCCTCAGCACGTACCGGAGCCAGTGTTGGTGCTGTGGTCCCGGCCCGGTCCAGCCCTCGGCTCATTGGGCGAGGATGTGGATATGTTCAGCTGATTGGTCCTCGTCCATCTGAGTTTTGAAAACGTCCTTATGTCCCAACCACAAAGATCATCTTCAAAGTCACAGCCCCAGTAAGCATCTGGAACAGAGACAAATATCTGCTTTCTCCTCTACTTTCACCTCCCACAATTTTGCATCCAACAGCAGTGAGGAGAGAAAGGGTTTGTTACCCCTGTAAGGCAATTTTGGGGGACAATCAGGAAGGGAGTTTGGCTGTAGTGGGACTTTAACTAATAGGTGGCCTTATCAGGAGCTTTCCCTGGGTTTAACACACTTAATCACTTTGATATTCTCTCAGAAATGTATTCCGCTGCATTACACCACGAACAAAATGAACACATTCTAAAGATTTCAGTAAAGAAATGACTAAAAATTCAGATTCCTGTTATTCTGACGGCATCAATTTATATTTTTTATTTTTATTTGTATCGTTTTGTGTATGTGTAATATAGGTGGAGGTGATGGGAAAAATAAAATGTCAGCAGATTTTAGGTGGAACACCAGTCATGTATCCAGTGTTGCGTTGCCTGGGCGACCCTTCCCTCCTCACCGCAGTCTTTCTCATCGCTGCCATCACCGCAGTCATCAGAGCCATCGCAGATCTGGTGCTCCTTCACACAGCCCCCTGCCAAGCACTGCACTGATCCTGGCCCACAGGAAGAGTCCTCCACTGGTGGGGAGGGGGGGGGATAGAAAGAGTGTGGGGGTAGAGAGAGAGAGGGGGAGGGAGGGAGAAGAATTCAAACTTGCTTTTATTAGCACAAGTCAAAAGAAGCACAAAACAACATTAATGCTAATTGCCTTCATAGAATAATAATAATATTCAGATTCAATAATATAATCAGATATAAAAATGAGACAGAAAATCACTACTGAAAGCAGAATACCAGGTTGCTGGGGCCTAAAACTCTGCAGTAACCCTGCCCTTCATTCCCCAACTGCCAACCCCTCTCCCCCCACCTGGCCCCTCTCTCACCTGGTAAGGCGCAGCCCAGGAACTCCAGCTGGTCGATGGCGATATCGCCGCGGAGACCCCGGCTTCGTTTAGAGTATAGCCGCAGGCGGAACCCCTTGGGGATCCGGCCCAGGTAGATGGAGTCCTCCCTCCAGGCTCGGACGCTGGACGACACCGGCCTCCACACCACTGCCTGCTGACCATCCTCCATCATCACCGACATCCACAGAGCCTCCCCGCCCAGCCCAGTGTGGCCTGCAGGGGGCGCCACGCAGGAGCACTCACTACAGGCAACTCTCAGTATGAGTGTCCCCTTTGAGACAATGTCATTTTACATACTGAGCTACACATTTAACATACCATTCTGTCAATCTGTCTGAATGTGTTTCTTTTTTCAGCAATTGTTTCATTGTGTGTGTAGTCTGAATTCAGCCAAGTTTTTAAGTACATTTTACAGGTGCTTTGTGCACAATGTGTGTAAAAAAAGACATCTGGCTGAAGACATTTGTCCCAGCATAGGAACCACTGTAAGCAAAACTGACCAGTATATGTACGTGTGTGTGTTTGTCTTATCACCTGATATAGACGGTGTGTGTGTGTTTGCCTTATCACTTAATGTATGCAGTATATTTGCATTTATATTTGTGAGCTATTCATTCGTTACCTGCGTCCCAAATGAAGTATCTGATACGCAGCTGGCAGGTGACTGCTGACTGGTTCATCATGGGAGACCCCAGCACAGCCGTGTATGGTGTATCTTTGCTCACTGACGTCACTGCCATGAACCAGCCTGCAGCACAGCAGCACAACCATTTAGCTGGACCTGTCCTGTCTCTTACTACAACCTACAATAACCGTCCTGCTGGGATTTCTGAACGCCCAGAATGTCTACGATTGTGTTTTGCAAGTTCCATAGCACATGTGTATATTACAAAATGATAACTTAAGGACAGCTGAATTATTTTATTGGCATCCGTTGCGTTTTCTTTCTCTTTACAAGCTGTTTAGCCAACGTTCATGGTGAACAGTTTGGACACACTCAGGAACGCTAGCGCGCTGGCTAACTTTGAAGAACAATCGTGGTCAACATAATTGAAGGCTGAATTCTTTTTCTCTTCACAGAACTTTAGCTAACATTAACTTCCTCGAACTCATCTGTAGCAGGGTCCAGGGTGGGCTCGAAGGCGGCATTTACCTGATGAAGTGCCCGTGGTGTAGTCGGAGGAGGGCCCGCTAGCGGGTAGCGGGTTCCCTCGCTGACGCCTCTCCCAGGTATACACACCGCTCCCTGACAAATCCCTCCAGCCGCACTGCGCCGCGTCCTCAAAATCACACGCAAAGCCCAAAGAGTCATAGCCTGTAAATGCAAAATTTCCCTTTAACTTTCCCTTTCACCAGTTAATTTTGACAAGCCTTCACTGCTAAAAAAAATCTTGGCCTAGTCACAGCCAGGTTGATCTCGACATCACCCCGATTCAGATTAGTCCTCGAAACTGTCAATAAATAGCCTGCTGAAATGGTAGAGGGATATGTTACAACCATAACATACATCAAGGGAATAACGCAAACAGAAGTAACTGATCAAGGTTTTAGGATCGATGTGTTATTGCATGTACCATTATGTATTTGAATACTGTGATAATTCTTTATGGTGGACTTTGTTATCATATTTCTGCAAATCCACATTCCGAATACAATGACAATAAAGTTTTACTGAACGGAAATGAGTTGATAAAGGGGTCAGCGGGTTCCAAAAACAGTAATTAACAAGGAAACCAGTGATCCTTATTGCCCAGGTGGAATGGGGGCAAAATTACTAGAACACAATTTAAGATATTACTGACTCAGTATAATCCATCATATCAATATAATAACCCAACAGCCCAGTCACTTGTTCAACGCAATTGATTTTAGTCCGCACATTCGCACCTGCAGCTATACAGGAAGCAAAATCTATGGTATGGGGACAAATCAACATTTATAAATGACGTTTGTTTAAAATCAAATACGAGTTTTTAAAAAATCCAAAAATCAAATCAATTACCAAATCAGACCACCAAACTGTGTTTGTGAAGAAAACCGTTGCAGTCATTTAAGGAATCTGTTTGGCTACACAGCCTCATAAGATCCCTGTCAGAAAGTGCTCACTGCAAAAAAACCTGGTGAAATAAAGATGTTAAGTGGGTAAAATGGCTTGTTGAAGTAAATGACACATGTTGACCGGGTGTAGTCCTATGTCTTTGGGTGCTGGGCTTTCGCGCTGTCAGTGCGTCGTACAGAACGTATCACCATTGTAATCAGACGCAGGCGTGCATTGCTGTCCGTTTATTCAGCTTACCGCAGTTTTGCTCATCGCTGCATCCGAGGCAGTCGCACACAAAGTCGCATTTCTTTTGTGTCTGGCACTCGTTCTGGGTCAGGCCCATCGCTGCAAAGACAAAGTCACAGTCAGGCCTTTCAATGCTGCGGCCAGTCATGAGAAACAGGTAGCGAACACTCTCCAGGATGTGGATAAATGACAAGCCTAGCTGGGCTGCATGGCCTGGTGTTGGTGTTATGTACGGGGCAGCCGGTAGTGTAGTGGCTGAGGTAAATGACTGGGACCCTTGAGGTTGGTGGTTCAAGCCCCAGTCCAGCCACAGCAAGAACACCATTGCTGTTGGGCCCTTGAGCAAGGCCCTTAACCCCACATTGCTCCCAGGGGAGATTGGCCCTTGGTTGGCCCAGTCAACTGCAAGTCACATTGGATAAAAGCATCCACTAAATGACTATACTATACTATAATGTAATGTAATCAGGGGTGTCAAACTCCAGTCCTGGAGGGCTGCAGTGGTAGCTGGTTTTTGGTGTGTTTTAGCACTTAACTGATTAATTAACATCACTGGTTGGCTAAAGAGTCCACACACCTGGTTTCCAAGGCCTAAAATGGCTGCCAATCGAAAGGAAAGAACAAAAACCCGCCGACACTGCGGCCCTCCAGGACTGGAGTTTGACACCCCTGGTCTAGATGCTTATATCTGTCCTGTTTTCCATGAAACTAAAGTGTCCCTGGCCAAAGCACACAATCTAAGTGACCGATTTGAATTTGAGTGTTCAGACAAGCTACTGATTTGGAATCACTTGTGGACATTCCTGTGCCAGAGATTTTACCAATCTGAGGTTACACAGCAGGGTATCATATTTGTAATGCAATTCAAACCTGGAATTTAAAAAAACAGGATCCATGTGGTTTTTGCCTGTTCAGACCAGAGGAAAAGAGAAAAAGACTGGCATCTGATTAGTGTGATAAATTTGATTTGAGTCACTTCAAACTGCCAGTGTGGTAATCAATCGCCTTCTCGCCAATCCAATGCATTTTAGTGGGATGTCCTACAATTCAGACAGAATGGTGGGCTTCTAGTGAAAAGGCATGAGGCATTTGTATCGATGCCCCGAGTTAAGATGAAAGATTAAAATGAAACTGTATAGCCAGTGATTCAGATACAGTCTCCAAAGTTCCATTTATCAAATATTGTAAAAAATTCAAAATATTTAAACTGAAAAACAGCATAAGAAGGGAGTAATATGCATGTTAGATAATGGCCTGTTTCAGGTGCAAAAGGAGTTCAGGTGCAGAAATGAACTGCACACAGCAGGAAAACTACACAATGTCAGGATGAGTACCATAATCAAGGGTGCAATGGCAGTGCCCCATCAGGGGGAATCAAACCTGCAACCCCTGAGTTATGAGCCCCCATTCTTAGCAATTAAACTGTACTGCTCCCACGTACCCTAACTACCCAACCATGCATGGCAGGATCAAAGTGGGCAACTCACTCTGCTGGCAGTCTTATCTGAAAACTGCTGCGTTACCCGCTTTTTTATGGGGCACCTGGGGCCAATGGGCTCAAAGGTCATATGATTGGCTAATCAGCTTTGGAAGGTCCTCAATAAGCCAAAGTCCTCTGATGACAGCCACAGATACAAATCACCATGACAGACACAGCGATCGCCAAGCGTTTCAGTTCTGGAGGGGTGGTGAGCGAGGAATTTGCAGTGACATTCATGACTTTGAGGATAGTTTTAATGTGAATGTGTGCAAAACATTCACTGCACATTTACAAGGAGACTGAATTTCAGACAAAAGAAATGAGCGACTGGGAGAAGACTAAAATCAGGATCATGACACATAAAATTCACTTTGGAAGCATGCGCTGTAATATTATATGATATCACAAGAGTATCAGTGCAAAATTTTAGAAATGGAAAATTAAGATTTGAAGGCGATTAGTTCACAGGCAGTAAAACAGAATGAAACAACGGCTAAATTTAATGCAAGGCTGTAATTAACCACAGTGATTTGATGATCGTAACACGTAAAAATGTGAAAGCAGGTCTCTCGCTCTCTCTCTGTCTCTTACCCCAGTGAAGTTCAGACACCAGAAACAGGGCTAGAAGTCCCTTACGAAGACCCATGTTTCCTCTCGTGGAGCCGCAAGGATGATCTGAGAGCCGATAATGCTCCGTTCTACTCCTGCTCACTCTCGCTCTCGCTCTCGCTCGCTCACACGTTCCTCCTGTTCTCCTCTGATAACAGCTGGACTTTAAATCCATACATCAGCCAGGCCCTACTTCCCATCAATAAAAGCTGTCAGCACAAAGCACTGACTTCCTGTCCCACCAGTGGCAGGCAGGGAAAGGCCCGTTTTAAAGGCTCGCTCCACCTGGACCTGAATTTCCTCAAAGGAATCCTCATAGAACTGAAGCAGAGAGTGGGTGACACAGGTGGTCATGGAGGTAAAGTTGGAGAAGTCACCCCAGGTTCATTACCTCAGGAACGTCACAGAGAGGACACATGCGTCACACCTGTAACATACGCAAGGGCGCACGTCACAGAGAGGACACCTGTGTCACACCCGTAACATACGCAAGGGCGCACGTCACAGAG
>CM040765.1:20805857-20915857 GCA_022829145.1 Albula goreensis
CTCTCTGTGGCTCTGAACATATTTGGTTCCATCTTGGACACACAGAGAACTCTCTCTTAGCAGATAGTGCAGTGGATAGAGGCTCACCCTAGTTGCAAAGTGCGTTACAGTAGATTTAAAAAAAACAACAAGAATGAACTGTTCACTTTACTGTGATCAGCTTGAATGTAAAGATGCTAAATTATGCAGGTAGTTAGAGCAGTAACACAACGGGACAGAAATTTACGAATGTGAGGCTGATGTTTAGTTTTGCTGAATCAAAGAGAAGATTAAACATGACTAATTTTAAATCTTTGGTCTAACGGTGGCACCCATGTGATCACAAGACAAAGAACTGGACCAATAGGAAATGATCTATGAAGGGTTTTAACATCTATGTGCAGGTCACGGACAGAGGACAGGTCAACGAACGCTCACTTTGCCCTTTAACATTTTCTTGTCCTTTTCCAAACTATTTTCACACTTCGCTCCATAGAAACCGTTTGGGCATTTACAAATTGCTATGGCAGTGTCCAGCAGTCTCTCACAATTGCCATTCGCTTCACACTTCACTTTGGAGCATGGATCAACCTTATTTAGCTCGTCATCGCTCTTGATGTAAATATAGAAGTATCCCTTTTTGTATGGCGCAATACGGTATCTCACACATTGGCCTTTGGAGACGTAAGTCAGCTGTTTAGGGCTATCAGAGATGACCGGGGAAACTTCATCGTCCTCCTCTGAGGATTCTGGGACTTTTGTGGCTTCGTAATCTTCATCAGTCTCTTTATGAGAGACGTGTATGGCAGAGAAAGTGTCAGGCATAGCGATAGACAGCCCGGATGGGGGTCTACACTTCTTAACATCATCTATCACTTTTGAGCATCGTTTTTGTCTTTTCCTACACAGTTACCGATAGCTTTGGCGATGCTAGCTGCTTTATCGTGTTTGCCAGGCAGGGTGTGGGCCACAGCTACAGTTAGCTCTCCCGCTGCCACTGTAAACTCAGTGAAAGCCCCAGTTAAAATGTGTTTGTTTTTAGATATCGGGTTGGACTTGTACACAACGACTATCCAATCATACCAGGAATACTTTTCCTTTAAAAAAACTCGGAGTTTGTCAGCTAGTTGTTTCTTTATTTTTTTCTTATCCACATTTTTGTTATCTAAACTCCATTCGTTTCCATTTTTCTTAATTCTGATTTCCTGTATATCTGTTTTAAGGTGAGTCTTATACTTTGTAATGCATTGAATTTCATTCTCCTGTACTTCAAAATTTACAGTGTAAAATTTTGTGGCTGCATCTTCAGCAAGCACGTCAGTGTATTTGCCAGTTAGACCATAATAGATTTGATTGAGCAGTATGCCTTGCCACAGTCTAGCTTTCAAGTAGGAAGTATATGTTTTAATGACCAAAACATCACATTTAAATGTTTTGACCAAGAGATGCAGGAAGTTCTCTGTTGTTTCTGGCTTTTTAGCTGTCATGTAGTTGTAGAGGTTCATAACCGCATTCTCAATGTTATTGCTTGAATAGAAGTCAGTGAATGTCTTGATAAGTTCTTTTTTCTTGTCTGCGCTGTTCTCCCTCACACAACCTTCCAATAATTGCAAAAACTTTTCCCAGCCATTTTTGATCTTATTCTCAGCTTTAGAGATGGCCTTGGCCCAGGTGTCAAACTTCACCTCTCGCATCATGGATGTAAGTTTCTTGTTGATGTCATCAAAGCCAGTCATCAGGGTTGATAAAACAGGGTCGCTTGTGGGGACAAAAGCGTAAATCATTTTGACCACACCTGCAACCACATCTCCAGCTTCTGGTATGGCAGACAGAGTTGTTGTAAAGCCGTCAACTAACTTGTCTCTGTCAACATTTTTTAAGAGATGTAAAATTATAGAACCAATATCTTTCAGGTCATCAATGATCTCTTTGGCCTTCTCTTTTCTAGAGGTGATCTGAGGGTTGGTTGGGGTGGAGGGCACAGTGGAGGCCAGCAGCAGCAGGAGCAGCAGACTAAGGGAGGCCATGACTGAAACACAAAACAGAACAGATCTTTGATCAGTAGACAAAGCCAGGCAAGGAAAATGTATTTGCATGGCACATTTTGAACACAACAGCAATTCTAAGTGCTTTACATAAATTAAAAAACATGAAAGAAATAAGATGCATTTTAAAAATGCACATCATTCAAAGAATCAAGATAAAAAGTATAAAATCAAGATTTAAAGGATTAGATCAGATAACATGAAAAAGAATGAAAATGTAAAAAACAGATACAGAATACGCTGAAGAACAAGAGTTTATAAAGCGGAATAAACTAGTTATAATAAATTAAAAATGAATTAAAATTGCAGTGCAGACGATAAATCAAAGGTATCAGTGCAGTTTCAGCTGCCCGTCAGAACTCAGCAAATATCCCTGAAGATTCACATACCCATTTTCACAAATCAATATACATTTTGGAGTAGTCAAATATCATTTGCAATTGGACACATGTTTCAACGTAAATTCTCTCACATGTTGTGAACTGGTTGATAACACTTCCTTTGAAAAGAACATTGCTCTAATGAAAAAGAACTTTAATTCTCATGTAATGTTAATTTATCTAAAGAAAAAATGATGACATTTAAAGTTTTTAATATCATCTCTGTAATGTTATTCCCCTCAGCTGCTGAATAGACGCTGTAATTGTTTTACAAAATAACTTTCAACATAAGAAACAATAAATATGCACCTAGTATTCACCTAAGTATTTTCAAAATATTTGTATGAAATAGTTATGAAATTATTAACATAATATCTTAAGGACATATGAGTGGGGAGAGCTTTCTAATAAATAAAAATAATCTACTTTTGGGGAAAATGGTAATTATCACTGATTGGATTTGTTGGCATTGGGACAGCAGAAGAAGACGAGTCAGCTATTTGAGCATCGTTTGTATTTTTTTACACAGTTATCGATGTTATATCCATCTGATCCAGTTGGTTATGCAACTTTGCCTTGTACAAATACATGTAGCCTTCTAAAGCAAGCGGCTTAAACATCTGGCAGGGCGGTGTAACCCTAGATCTAGGATAAAGGATAGTTACAGAATCAATTTCATTTTCTGCTCATTTCTGCTCACTTTGACTACAAATACAACCTACTGCTATCTGTACCATAACAAAACAGGCACAATCCATTGATTCAAACAATGTCAAATGAACATTAAATTCCACAAACAACTCATAGATTGCAGCTAATGTAAGACCATACAATTACAGACATTGCCAAGAGTAACAAAAACAAGTTATAAATATCTATAATAGCATGTTTAATTTTATGTTATATGTTTCACTCTTTGAATTGTTATACTATAATTTTATGATTTAATTACATTAATTGAATCTATGATTTCTTTCTGTGTGGTTTAATTCATGCATCCACAGGTTACAGTTAGTTATGTGATGAAAGTGAAATAACACAGACTAAAATGTGTTCATATTCTCATGAGTTAATATCCTTACGCAGTGTTTTACAGTGTATATAATATATGAAATAATGTATACAAATTTAAATTAAATTCTGTACTCTGTACAAAAGTGTTATATATATGTATATATTTAACACTTTTGTACAGAGTACAGACTTTAATTTAATTTTGTATACGTTATTGTATAGATTATATACGCTGTAAAACACTGCGTAAGGATAGTAACTCATGGTAGTTCTAGCATTTTAACAATGATTTTGAACGTGAACTAAATCAGTCAAACCCAAGATGAGTAAAGCATAGTACCGTCTGCAAGAGTGGAGATGGAGCCGTACCCTCAGTGGAGTCTGCAGGAGTGGTGAAGATGGAGCCGTACTCTGTGTGGAGTCTGCAGGAGTGGTGAAGATGGAGCCGTACCCTGTGTGGAGTCTGCAGGAGTGGTGAAGATGGAGCCGTACCCTGTGTGGAGTCTGCAGGAATGGTGAAGATGGAGCCGTACCCTGTGTGGAGTCTGCAGGAGTGTTGAAGATGGATACCCTCTTACCATCTGGAGCTGTACCCTCTGTGGTACAGACTTATGTAGGGAGTTCTGCATTATAATAATGTCATTTGCATGAACTTTAGGCCAGTCTTTTAGAATTTTGATGCAGCATTGTTGCCTTGTATGGTCAGGTGTAGGGTTCTTTTGACATGGCAGGTTATGGACAAGACACAGAGACAGCACTTGAGTGGACATCTGTAATACACCTGGGGAGTGACGCTGTATTCAATGAAGGATGTTTATAGAGAATGGATGATCAGGAGGTCAAAGGACGATTGATAGACAATTATGTGTGATTTTCTAATGACAAAAAATCCTTCTGAATTAACAACTATATAAGTGTATAAAAATTTAGACAATATAAGTAAGCAATATTTGTAAAGCCATAATTCAAAAACATGTCAACCCCCCTATAGAAATTCATTATCATATGACTATCATAATTTCATGAATATGTATGTGGGATTTAATATGTTTTTATTTTGGATGGCTTTATAATTCCCGGTATTAATACGGTTTCATAGAATAAATGAAAATGAAACTAATGGTAAATTTAAAGTTTACCATGGATGTTGATTCTGAACAGGTACATTTTCTCCATAGGTGACTGGCAAGACATAACAATAGATTGATCACCACATTATACAAAATTATTTGACTTTATCCTTTGATTTTATCAAATAGCAACACTAACATGATGAACTCATCGGTCACGCAGTAAATCAGTTTGTTCGTAGGATCCGAAGAAATTTCACAAGTAAACTGTTCGTATTGTTTGTGTAAATGAAAAAACACGGCTGTAAAAGCGTGTTTTTTGTTTTTATTTTTCCATTCACTCATCTTCTCTTGGATTAAAGATGTGTGGCGGATACATTGATATTTGACGCTGAAAGTCAAGAAAAGGCCATTAAACTGTCTACACTGTGGTATCTCACACGCTAGCCCTTGGCAGTTAACCATAAACAGATACATAATGTAATCTGATACTCTGAATTATCGCAGTGCTGCCAACTTCTCGTTTACGAGATGTTGCCCACGTTCTCGCCTCACAATGTCCCCTTGTCACTGTTGGCTACGGTTTAACCACTTAAAAATGGAAGATTCTGTTTTGTTACCGATCGTGTCTAATTTCATGTTTAGTTAAGACCGACACGGAAACGAGAAGAAATCGAGAGGGATACACCAACAGAAAAGAAACTTTATTTCCTCTAACATAACATAATAATCTTATGTCTAACCATATCATCTAAAAAGCAATCATTTACATTTATTTGGTCAAAACTGAAGTCACATTAATCTTCGTTAATCCGTTTTTTTCATTGCGATTCTCCAAAATCCATGAACTCTTTTCTCATTCACTCCACCACCTGCAAAATACTATATATTTGCAGCACATTTTTCAAATGCTAACGCACTGTTAAAAACACATTGAAAACAGAATGATGGCAAATGTTGTGCATTTCTGCAGTAACCATATAGAAATATATAGAAAATCTTTATCCTGGTTTGCTGCACATCCCAGGATGTCAGTATTATTCCTCCATACTCCCCCTTCCTAAACCTCATAGAGGAGTTTTTCTCTGTGTGGAGGTGGAAGGTTTATGACCACCATCCACATGACCAGATGTCTGTACTGGATGCCATGAATGTGGGGTGTGGAGACACTTCTCCTGAAGACTGCCGGGGTTGGATTAGATATTCCAGAAGATACCTAGATGTATCACCTGAGAAGACATAAATGTGATGTTGATGAGAACTTGTGGCCAAATGCAGGAGAGAGGGAGAACTAGAACCCTCACAGTACTGTACAGTATGAGTGATTATACAATACATGTTGATGTTTTTTTTGGTAATTATTATTGTAGCCCTGGATTTTCAGGAATTTTTGTTTCAACTTTTTATTTTTCACAATTTCTATATGCAAATGTTTAGAAAAAAACAAAAAGCAAATTGCTGCGTTTCTGATTCATTCTTGTTACATATACTTTAGTATAGTCAATATAGTGAGAAGATGTTATTCTTATTCTATAACGAAATACTGATTTATGTGAAAAATCATTCAAACTTCAAAGATAAAAGTTCATCATTTATGTTATGCACCCTGTTGTTTGTGTTTTTAGGTCAGTGTGTTATGAGTGACAGTGTATGCTTTCTGAGTGAGAACTGTTGCCTCTGTCATGGTCGAATGAGCTTCTTTTGAGACATGTATGACGTGTTTTGGGGGTTTGAGAGAGTTTTGGAGGTGAGATTAACTGTTTGGCCAAGATGCATGTTGGTAATGCAGACTGTATGAAGAGTTGGTAAGTTGAAAAAGTGGCCTCAGTATTGACAGATGCTTGTGAGCACTACATATTCATACAGAAAAAAAATAAAAATAGAACAAATGAAAATGCATTCTAAAAACCTTTGGGTATGATGGTCATCGATGGACTACACTGTCCCCTGTGTATCTGAATTTCACTGCCTACAATGTTGCTATCTGCTGTGTTGCTGTGCATGTGACAATAAACTCTTTGATCTTTGATTCTCACACATTTCATGGAAGTATCAGTTATCTTACTGTTTTTCAAAACAGAAAATCATCCCTGCAGCCATGTGATACTGGAATTATTGGAATAACTAGCTTTCAAAGTGGAAGTTATACATGAACAACCTTCCTTTGGGATCATTTTAAACTCTTATATGGAAGAGGACTGAAATTATTATTATTATTATTATTAATATTACTAATGTTTTGTGAGCCACTATGGAATGGACTGCATTTTCACATATTTCAGATTGAAATCTTGTGTAAAGCAAAACTCATAGCTCAAAAGTTTATGCCAGCCACAATTATTAATAACAAAGCAAAAATGTCACTGTTAACGGTATGTAATATAATAAAGAAAGGTAAAGAAAGACATCTCAGTCACAAATGGTGCTGTTGAAGCACAAACATGTATTCCCCACTCCTAGTATAAAATCCTGGAATTAAACTCGGGGTTCTGTCTGTGCAAAGGTGGCAGGCAACTGAAAGGACATTGTCACACAGGTATGCAAATTCCCCTCTAACAACCATTTATCGTCTGGCCTCACCTGGTGGTGTCAGCTTGGCTAACAACACATCATAACTGGTTTAGAGTAACTGCATTATGTGACCCTTCAAGTACTGGAAATCCAACAGAGCTTTATGGCCCACAAAGAGCAGGATCAGTCAGCGCTACTTAACAGATAGACATATATACAGACAAGCAGTAACTACATTTAAAATCATATCCTTTTGTAAGCTCCTCTGACTTAGCTTCATTTGTCATGAAAAACCACATGAATACAAACACCTAACATAATAATCTAAAATGCACAGATGTAAGGGTAATGAGTGACAGGTGTAAAACAAATAAAGATTATGATTACTGAGTTAGATTATTTCATGAATCCTGCAGGAAGTGAGTCCCAAAATCCAGTCAGATCCATTCAACTTCCATGGGGCTTAAAGTTTGAGTGTGCAAGAACAGGGTTTGAACAGCAAGTACACACACACATCAACACACACTCACAACCAGCACTCTCTCACTCACACACACACTCTCTCTCACACACACACACACACACACAGAACTCACACACACACACACACACACACTCTGTCACGCGCACACACACACACACACATACACACACTCACTCACTCACTTACACACATACTCACATACACACACACACACACTCACACACATACTCACACACACATTCACTCACTCACTTACACACATATTCACTTAGACACTCTCTCTCACTTACACACATACTCACACACACACACTCACTCACTTACGCACATACTCACACACACATTCACTCACTCACTTACACACATACTCACACACACATTCACTCACTCACTTACACACATACTGACACACACTCATAACCAGCACTCTCTCTCGCCCCTGAGCAAGACCCCCAACTCCACACATCCCCCAGGGGGGATTGGCTCTTGGTTAACCCAATCAACCCTGTCTGGGGTCTGCAGGAGTGGAGAGGCGAGGTGTGGAAGATGGAGCTGCACCCTGAGTGGAGTCTGCAGGAGTGGAGAAGATGGAGTCGTACCCTGTGTGGAGTCTGCAGGAGTGGAGAAGATGGAGCCGTACCCTGTGTGGAGTCTGCAGGAGTGGAGAGCGGAGGTGAAGATGGAGCTGTACCCTGAGTGGAGTCTGCAGGAGTGGAGAGCGGAGGTGAAGATGGAGCTGTACCCTGAGAGGAGTCATCAGGAGTGGAGAAGATGGAGCTGTACCCTCAGTGAAGTCTGCAGGAGTGGTGAAGATGGAGCTGTACCCTGTGTGGAGTCTGCAGGAGTGGAGAAGATGGAGCCGTACCCTCAGTGGAGTCTGAAGGAGTGGAGAAGATGGAGCCGTACCCTCAGTGGAGTCTGCAGGAGTGGAGAAGATGGAGCTGTACCCTGTGTGGAGTCTGCAGGAGTGGAGAGTGGAGGTGAAGATGGAGCCGTACCCTGTGTGGAGTCTGCAGGAGTGGAGAGGCGAGGTGGGGAAGGTGGAGCTGTACCCTGAGTGGAGTCTGCAGGAGTGGAGAGCGGAGGTGAAGATGGAGCTGTACCCTCTGTGGTACAGACTTATGTAGGGAGTTCTGCATTATAATAAAGTCATTTGCATGAAGTTTTTAGGAAATTTTTAGGCAGCATTGTTGCCTATTATGGTCAGGTGAGATGTTCTTTTGACGTGGCAGGTTTTGGGTGAGATACAGAGACAGCACTTGAGTGAACATCTCTCATACACCTGGGGAGTGATGCTGTATTCATCATCACGAACAGCAGGCTGAGAGCTGGCAGGGGAGGGAAGACGACTGATACATCTCAGCAACCTCAGAGTCATTATGCATCACATTGTAATATATATCATTATAATAAAGCTAATTGCATGATCTATAATAATGTTTTACAGTATTTTATTTTACAGTGCCATTTTTTCTCAGGCTTAGAATGCCATTCATCCTCTTTTTTCCTCAGTATTCTGTTCTACCCAGCAGTGCCAAAACAGCTGGCAGTCTATCCCATCGTAGTTTGTTATCTTTTACTGAGATGGGGGGGTGGGGGGTAGTGAGACAACAAGGCGACAAAGAATAGAGGAGACTGCTGGCAAGGTCTGCTCCTAGCATAGTGGTGTGTGGATGCAAAGGCCAGGGGCCTATTTAGTCAATAATTCTGCTCTTGCAGTTAGTCTGACAGTTTTGCTGCAGTTCAGGGATAGTGCTCTTTCATGCAAATGTTTTGTGTCTGTAAGAAAATTGCCTTTAAAAATGTCAGTTATACTTTTTTCAGGCACAAAGTTCCTGAAAATGTGTGCATTTGAATAATACGATAGCCTTTAGTTTAGCAATGGGGTATAGTGTCCTCATAGAATAGTTGAATGCATCAAAATTTTTTTCCAACAACAGAATCTAACCCTATTTTCATGCGATGCTGGAATTGCTCTGCAGGTGCAAGTGACCTGCAGGTCCCTATCAGTGGTTAGGTTGCTATTATGTGGGATGGAAGAAAATAAAATGGCAATTTTTACATAGATATGCAAAACCACATGCAAATATCCATCTCACATCCATCAGTCCATCTTCAGCTCTCTTCAGAGTTTCCTTTCTATGCTTGCTCCAGGTCCTGTCAAAACATTCCAGAGGAGTTTCTGTTCTAACTCTGACCTGATGTTTTGATGTTTGTGCATTCATTACATAGTCCAGTGACCTAGTGTGGGCCGTATACACATAAATGACTGGGTAACTGCCCACCAATCACTGGCCACCGCCAACCATTAGAACACCTGTGTTCTACACTCCAGGTGTGCTGTGGTTGGCAGCCTAGCGGGGGGTGGGCGGGAACCCCACCATGTATAAAATTTTGATCAAAGAATAGTTCTCTTTCTTTATTCATTAGAAATTAGTTTAAATACCACAGGTCTGTTTTATTGGGGGGACAAAACAGCCAGCACAAATGTCCACCCCCCAGTTCCTACACCCCAGGACAACGTTACACTTATATTGCATATTCTGTGTGTTAGCATTTATACCATATATTGATGTAATTTACTGGGTTATTGTTTGATATTCGTTCTTCCTTGCATTCACATGTGCAGAAGAACAGCCTGTGAAGAGAAGGAGACGATGAAACTTTATCACCATGGTCCCAGGGCCTTCTCCAGGAGTCTGCTTTTAGAATGCAATGAGAATTCACAGCACAGCAGAAATGGCGGTTTATCTTTGGTTTTACAATGAATGAATCAAATTTTATGTATTTAAAATTACATTAATTTTAATTTTAAGAAAGTATTTTTTTCAAATAAAATACTTTGATTATCTGCACTTTGGTAGGATCTTGTTTCATTTTGTCTGAAGTTTATATTATACTATTGGCCTATAATATATTTTTAATTTATTATTGCAATCAACCCATTGATTGTTGTGTTGTTTTGTGCTCACTTTAATTTTTTAATTGATGTATTTAATTTCCTAATTTTAATGTATATCAACCAACTTCACCTGTAATGAGTGAAAGGCGCAATACAAATAAAGATTATGATTACTGAGTTAAATTATTTGATGCAGTGTCTCCAGGTGCAGTAAAACAATCCAAATCCTGCAGGAAGTGAGTCACAAAATCCAGTCAGATCCATTCAACTTCCATGGGGCTTAAAGCTTTGAGTGTGCAAGAACAGGGTTTGTACAGCAAGTACAGACACGATCACACACACACTCACAACTACCACTCTCTCTCTCACACACACACTCACTCACACAGATCTGACCGTTGACAGTCTTCCAGTCAGCTGCGACTCCTGACAATATGGCGGCTTTAGGCTGGGCAGCCAACTGCAAGGTAGGCACCACCGATTTCAACTTAATTATTGTCGTGATTAATTCTGATTTATACTGCCAATTACCTGAGTTCAATCATGGCATAAGAAATGTCATCCAGTCCATCACTATGCATTATAGAATACATTATTTTCTCTGTTAGTTTGCCAGTGTCCAGAGTCAACGTGCAACAATTTAAAACTAGCCAAATAGCACATATCGCTATCGAGTTCATATTGCAGGTAACTGTCGTTTTGCCAACTTAAACTTTAAACAACTGCATGTGAGGAGACTTGCAGAGAATCAAACCCAAGGCAGGAACGGTGGAACCTGCAGGCAGGTGCTTGACACCCTGGGGACTGTGTGTGACTGTAGGGATGGTTACTACGGAAACACATGTGAGAAGGACGTCAGCGAGGACGTTGTAGTTACAGTTCTTCAACCAGTAGATGGCAGTATCACGACAGGGGATCTTTTATTGTTCCATGGCAGGTGAAGAATGAAGTAGCCCTGTACCCACTGATCTGGGATCAGTTTTGGAATTTCCCCACTAATGGGTAAAGTTAGGATTTAGGGGCTGGGGAATCTAAAACTCTAAGCGTACTAAGGAACTGAACAGCAGATAAGTAAAGGAAACTATGGCCCTAAAGACAGATGAGAATTCAAGCTGAGATAATGTAGCGTTTGGAGGGATATATGATCCTGGGAGCACACCAAAATCCCAGTCCAGCCACAGCAAGAACACCATTGCTGTTGGGCCCCTTAGCAAGGCCCTTAATCCCACATTGCTCCCAGGGGGCATTGGCCCTTGGCTAGTGCAATTAACTATGAGTCACTTTGGATAAAAGTGTCAGCGAAATGACTGTACTGTACTACTGTTTCTCACTTCACTATTATTACAGTTTTTTTCATTTGCTACCAAGCATCGGTCAATACTGAAGACACTTTTTCAAATTATAATTACATTAATATCTAATCAAACCAATAAAATGCGTCAAAGGGGTGGCTGGCCATTCCCTGTAGGGGAAAAGAACATGGACACCCACTTCCTGTCCATGCCATCGAAGTGAAGCCTGGGAGTCGAAAGTTTAAATCACTTTTCTAAAGTGTATCAAATAAGTATATCATATCATTGTTAATAAAAGCCTTTACCCCATATTTGGCTTCCCTCTTTTGCTTTTGTTTTCCGTAAATGTGTTTAGAGGTGAGAAAACAGCTTTTCAGTGTAACCTCTGAAGATATCAGAATTACAAACCCCAAAAAGAGTATCCCAGGGTCGGGTTTCGCCTCAGGTCTTTTTCAGGTGAGCTCAGGTGTTGACGGCTGAGCTATGGGGACCAGATGATGTCACTGCTGGAGTCTGTACCCTGGTCTCCCATCCAGACCCTGACTTCAACAACAATAAAGTGTCTACCTGCCTTCAGTTCCATTTCAAAACTATGTTTTTAATGTATTTGCTTCATTTTGGTGTCCAAGAAACATTAATTGAGAGTTTGAATCAAATATAATATCAACATGCAGGTTACAGTTATTCATGAAACTGTTTATCAATGAAAGAGATCCACAATGTATTCATCTTGCAAGGAATTACAATTTTATTATATGCAGAAGCCCAGAAAACAAGCGTACAACATCAGAGGCGTGAAGCAGAAAGCATCCTAAAGATTGTAATCTTCTATCCGTGTTCAGCTTGGACATTCAGATGGAATCAGAAGTCACAGAATGTAATGGTTTTACTGCAGTAAATACACACTGGTCTGAATTTGGGCCCTGGGTGTGTTTGACTGAACCCTGCATGAGATGTCAGTACAGGTCAGACATACACAATTGAATGATGTCACATGACTCCACGCTCACATGCGTAAATACAGGAAGCAATGAACAGCAGAACTACATCAGTCTTAGATGGAGAGGCTGAAGGTAATCTCTGCCAAAACCACCATCCGCCTTTATGTATATTGACAAGTTGTAACTCTTAGTAAGTCAGACAGGCAGAGAGCAATGCTACACCCAAACTAAAACATGTCAAAACTCTCTGTGGCTCTGAACATATTTGGTTCCATCTTGGACACACAGAGAACTCTCTCTTAGCAGATAGTACAGTGGATAGAGGCTCACCCTAGTTGCAAAGTGCGTTACAGTAGATTAAAAAAAAAAAAAAAAAAACAAGAATGAACTGTTCACTTTATTGTGATCAGCTTGAATGTAAAGATGCTAAATTATGCAGGTAGTTAGAGCAGTAACACAACGGGACAGAAATTTACGAATGTGAGGCTGATGTTTAGTTTTGCTGAATCAAAGAGAAGATGAAACGTGACCAATTTTAAATCTTTGGTCTAACGGTGGCACCCATGTGATCACAAGACAAAGAACTGGACCAATAGGAAATGATCTATGAAGGGTTTTAACATCTATGTGCAGGTCACGGACAGAGGACAGGTCAACGAACGCTCACTTTGCCCTTTAACATTTTCTTGTCCTTTTCCACACTATTTTCACACCTCTCTCCATAGAAATATTTTGGGCAGTCACAAATTGCTATGGCGGTGTCCAGCAGTCTCTCACACTTGGCCTTCGCTTCACACTTCACTTTGGAGCATGGATCAACCTTATTTAGCTCATCATCGCTCTTGATGTAAACGTAGAAGTATCCCTTGAATGGCACAATCACGGTATCTCACACATTGGCCTTTGAAGACATAAGTCAGCTGTTTAGGGCTTTCAGAGATGACCGGGGAAGCGTCATCATCCTCCTCTGAGGATTCTGGGACTTTTGTGGCTTCGTAATCTTCATCAGTCTCTTTATGAGAGACGTGTATGGCAGAGAAAGTGTCAGGCATAGCGATAGACAGCCCGGGCGGGGGTCTACACTTCTTAACATCATCTATCACTTTTGAGCATCGTTTGTCTTTTCCTACACAGTTACCGATAGCTGTTTTGATGCTAGCTGCTTTATCGTGTTTGCCAGGCAGGGTGTGGGCCACGGCTACAGTTAGCTCTCCCGCTGCCACTGTAAACTCAGTGAAAGCCCCAGTTAAAATGCGTTTGTTTTTCAATATCGTGTTGGACTGGTACACAATGACTATCCAATCATACCAGGAATACTTTTCCTTCAAAAAAACCCGGAGTTTGTCAGCTAGTTGTTTCTTTATTTTTTTCTTATCCACATTTTCGTTATCTAAACTCCATGCCTTTCCTTTTTTCTTAATACTGATTTCCTGTATATCTGTTTTAAGGTGAGTCTTATACTTTTTAATGCATTGAATTTCATTCTTCTGTACTGCCAAATTTACAGTGTAAAATTTTGTGGCTGCGTCTTCAACAAGCATGTCAGTGTGTTTGCCAGTTAGACTATAATAGATTTGATTGAGCAGTATGCCTTGCCACAGTCTAGTTTTCAAGTAGGAAGTGTATGTTTTAATGACCAAAACATTACATTTAAATGTTTTGACCAAGAGATCCAGGAAGTTTTCTGTTATTTGTGGCTTTTTAGCTGTCATGTAGTTGTAGAGGTTCATAACCGCATTCTCAATGTTATTTTTTGAATAGAAGTCAGTGAATGCCATGATAATTTTTTCTTTATTTTTTGCACTGTCCTCCATCATACAAGCTTTGTATGATTCCAAAAACTTTTCCCAGCCATTTTTGATCTTATTTTCAGCTTTAGAGTAGGTACTGGCCCAGGTGTCAAACTTCACCTCTCGCATCATGGATGTCAGTTTCTTGTTGATGTCATCAAAGCCAGTCATCAGGGTCGATAAAACAGGGTCGCTTTTAGGGACAAAAGTGTAAATCATTTTGACCACACCTCCAACCAAGCTGCCAACTTTTGGAATGGCATTTAGACTTGTAGCAAAGCCTTCAACAAACTTGTGTCTGTCAACATTTTTCAAGAGATGTAAAATTGTAGAACCAACATCTTTCAGGTCATCAATGATCTCTTTGGCCTTCTCTTTTTTAGAGGTGATCTGAGGGTTGGTTGGGGTGGAGGGCACAGTGGAGGCCAGCAGCAGCAGGAGCAGCAGACTAAGGGAGGCCATGACTGAAACACAAAACAGAACAGATCTGGGAGTAGATGTATGAAACAACAATGTAAATTCTCCAAGCTGCCAAATTTTGTAAACTTTGTAAATAACATTGCTATCAATGTGTGAAGACATAGATTTATCTAATGATTTATCTAATTATGAATCTAATTATTATCTCAAAATAATTATTCAAAAGGTTTTTAAAACTTAATGAAAATATTGAAAAAATATGTAATGTTTCCATCTATTTAAATTACTATATAAAAAATGTGCACAGACATGATCAAATCCCCAGCTCACTGCTTCACTATGAGATCAAAGTGATCTTTAATGATACCTTTGATCAGTTCTGTTTTTAAAGATTCAAAAATGTATTGAGACTATGAAAATACAGAAACAATTAATAGATTAGTAAATAGCATTAACACCACCAAATTACAGACCCTATTAATTTGCAGTTTTTGTCACCTGTTCTGTCATGTCTGTAATTTAACGGCTTGTTATTTGAATCTGAGTTTTTCTGAGATTTTACTGTTGATATTTAGTAACTTGCACTGCCAGGCTTTCCATCTTTTTGGAGTTTTTAAACTGTATATTGTCTATATACAACATGGAGTGGTGAAGATGGAGCCGTACCCTCAGTGGAGTCTGCAGGAGTGGTGAAGATGGAGCCGTACCCTGTGTGGTGTCTGCAGGAGTGGAGAGTGGAGGTGAAGATGGAGCCGTACCCTGTGTGGAGTCTGCAGGAGTGGAGAGTGGAGGTGAAGATGGAGCCGTACCCTGTGTGGAGTCTGCAAGAGTGGTGAAGATGGATACCCTCTTACCATCTGGAGCTGTACCCTCTGTGGTACAGACTTATGTAGGGAGTTCTGCATTATAATAATGTCATTTGCATGAACTTTAGGCTAGTCCTTTAGAATTTTGAGGCACAGGTGCCTATTATGGTCAGGTGTTCTTTGGGCGTGGCGGGTTTTGGGGAGACGCAGAGGTGGAGCTGAAATGGGTCACAAACAGCAGGTGTGAAGAACGTGGATGATCGGGAAATTATAGGATGATTGACAGATGATGGCGTTCAAGTTATATACATCTGAGCAAACCCAGGGTCATTATGCATCTCATTGCAATATATATCATAATAACAGAGCTACTCTCATAATATATAACAATCAGTGTCAGTGTTTTACAGTGCCAATTTTTCTCAGACTTTCTCTTAGACTTTTTCCTCAGTATTCTGTTCTACCCATTTACTGTACTGCCAAGGCAGCTGGCAGTCTACCCCCATAGCAGTTACTTGAGCAAGGCCCCTAACCCCACATTGCTCCCAGGGGGGATTAGCCCTTGGCTATCATAATCAACTGTAAGTCACTTTAGATAAAAGCATCAGCTAAATGATGATAATGTTATATATTAGCTTTTACAGTTAGGGGGTAGTGAGACAATGGGATGACAAAAAACAAAAGGAGCCTGGTGACGAGATCCGATCCTAGCATGGGATGCAAAGGCCCATGTAAATGTTTTGTGTCTATAAGAAAATTCCCTTTAATAATGTCAGTTATGTACTTTCCTGAACATGTGTGCATTTGAATAATACGATAGCCCTTAGATTAGCAATGGGTTATAATGTCCTCATAGAATAGTTGAATGTAATCATCAGCTACTCCTTAGTAAAGGATCTGAATTGGGTTCTTTGACAGCATAGCAAATCACACTCCAGTTTTGCATGAAGTCCTCTATTAATGCCAGTGAATAGCCTAACAGTTCAGTACTTTTATGACATGATAATATGCAAACAGGGAGAACACATTTCAATGCAAGTCTAATGCTCTCTGTCTTTGGCTATTGTTATGGTCGTTTCTGGTGTGAGCCAAGGTAAAGGCAGATACGGGGATTGGGCTACAGATGCCAACTCTACAAGCTGAATTTGTCTATTCTTTATCCACCATTCCTATCATATGAATCCAGTGGATAAACTCTAAATGCATGAAGATTTTTCAGTTTGAACCCCAATATGTGTTCTACATTTTGGGAATCACAAAAGAGATTTAGCACAGAAATATCTGAAAAGACGTTGATATTGAATATTTCACAAATGTGAGCATACCTAGCATTTAGTACCTCAGGGATAATGATTAATTTCTGACATGATTTAAGAGCATCTCCGAAACTCCATGTAAAGACGGCCCCCCAGCGACAGTTAATATAAAACAGGACTAATTTTAATAACCCTGATGCATCTACACTTGAGGAAATAGGAGTAGACATCGATACGCAATTAAGACACAATAAGAAGGTTACCTGTGCCATCCTCTTAACTAACCACACAATAGCAAAGACATTGGCATCTATGCTGGCGTATGTCCTCTCCCCTGTGTTGACTCTCAGGTAGAGCTCTGTCAGGACTGTCTGGCTCCCAAAAACCAGACCTCAGGTCCATCTCAAATAAATTACACAGGTTTCATTGCCGAGGGTCTGGAGTCTGAGAAATGAAAAGGATGGACTTGAACACAGCCTTTGGTGATTGCATGAATGCGTAAGCGTCATTTATGCTTGGGACATGTCCCCACCACTTTTTTGAAAGCCTTAACACGTTGAACCTGTTGCTGCCCTCAGCATTTTTCATAACAAACTGTTGCTATGCATGAATGGACACGAGCGTTTGCAGTTTCCGTTATTCATCTCTAAGGAGCCGTTACAGAGCGCTCCCCCAATATTTTCACATTTACTGTGGGTTCTACCGCAACCTTTTCACAACATCAGTTAACATCTGAGCAAAATTATTCAAAAGCATTACTTGGAAAGATTAATTCTATTAATGTTTTGTTTTTCCCACAATGGACTCTAAATCTATGTCCATGCTTTGCTGAAATTGCTGAACTGACATGCAGGTCTGTTAGGTAGCAAAAATGTGGGATGGAAGACAATAAAATGGAAATCGTCACATAGATATACAAAACGACATGCAAATTTCCATCTCACACCCATCAGTCCGTCTTCAGCTCTTTTCAGAGTTTCCATGTCAGAGGAGTTTATGTTCTAACTCTGACCTGATGTTTTGACACACACACACACACGCACATGCATTCACACATACACACACTCTCACACGGACACAGACACATAAGCATCCGACACAAACATGCAGGCTCAGCTGCTAACTGTCTGACAATGACACAGGACAGGAACAGATAGAGCAGGCGTCTACCAGATATTAGTGCTTCCCTCTTGTTGTCACACCCAACATGCTGACTGGTACAATACAGACCCTACAATGCAGAGCTTCTAGTTGATCTAGATATTCAGTAGTAGTGTATGAACCATGTAGGCAGGGGCGTAGGAGAGAGGTGGATAGGGGTGGACGTGATTTGCCATGACGCAGTTAGAGAAATTATTTTAAATAAAACAGGCCTGTGTTATTGTCCAATCAACATTAACCCAATCAACTGTAAGTCACCTTGGATAAAAGCATCCACTAAATGACTGTAATGTAATGTAAAATTATATCATACTCAGAGAAAATGATCTGGTCAGACTGAGTAGTATATACTCATGCAGTTGTTTAAATCCAGCCGTAGATGTCTCTGTCACCGCCCTTTGATATGTTTCTCTGGGTCAGTTTTTTCCTCACCAATACAGACCCCTGTCCATAGTCACCAATAACATGTCTGTAACTCAAACACCCAGCCGCAGGGATACCCAAACAGAGGTCTTGCTGCATTGTTACTAATTTCTCATTTTTAAATAAGGCCCAGTTCAATGAAAATCTGCAGAGAATATATAACTGCTCCAGGAATTCTCATTAAGCAATTGATCTGCGCTATGAACCTCGGAGTGGTCTTTGACGACAAGCTGACCCTCTCCGAGAACATCGCAGCGGTGAGTCGGGCGTGCAGATTTTTCCGGTATAACATCAGGAGAATCCGCCCCTTTCTCACCACCCACTCCACACAGCTGCTAGTCCAAGCGACGGTACTCTCCCGCCTGGACTACTGCAACTCCCTCCTTGCTGGCCTTCCAGCATCTTCCATCCGACCTTTGCAGCTCATCCAGAATGCTGCTGCTCGTCTGGTCTTCAACCTTCCCAGACGCACCCACGTCACTCCCCTCCTTGCCGACCTCCATTGGCTACCTGTCTCAGCTCGCATCAGATTCAAGACTTTGGTGCTTGCCTTCCAGGCTGTTAAGGGGATGGCTCCGTCCTATCTTCAGAAGCTTATCAGACCCTACACACCTGCCCGCGCACTCCAATCTGCGTCTTCAGCGCGCCTGGTGCCCCCTCCTCTCAATGCCTGCACCTCCCGGTCAAGTCTGCTGTCTGTTCTGGCTCCCCACTGGTGGAATGACCTTCCCACGGTGGTCAGAACAGCAGATAGTCTGCCCACCTTCAAGCGCAGACTGAAGACTCACCTCTTCAGGATGCACCTCTCTCCTTCTCTCCCTAGTTCTCCTTCTTAGCCTTAGTTTTTTTGCTGTAGCTACCTTAGGGTTATTACTATTGTTGTACTAGAGTTATTGTTTACTAATTTTTTCTTATGTTTTCTTTTTCCCTCAACAGGTCATCCATAGGGTTCAGCCCTTTCTAACCCTACTGGCACTTGAGACTTGTACCCTTCCCTAGCACTTTGATAATCTTGTTCCCAAAGAAATGCACTTTGTGTTGTAAGTCGCTCTGGATAAGAGCGTCTGCCAAATGCCTGTAATGTATTGTAATGTAATCAAAGGTAAGTTAAACGGTTTGGATGGGCGATGATGTCACAACCTGCAGGGATGACATCACAACCTCCTCAGGGATCTCTGTGGACTCTGCCTTTCTACACCTGGACATTGCTCCTGGTGAGGAGGAAAACAGGAGGCCATCAGTGTGTGAAGGTGAAGCATTTCAAAGTTGGCAAGTTCTTGCAGCACTTACGTAAAATGTCCAGTGTCTTTGATTCTCTCATTGGTTCACATTAGCTTTCCGCCCTTCTCACTTTACAACACTAGGTGGCAGCACACTCCCTCACTGAGAGTTGTAGAAGCGCAGCTTGTTGGCAGATCGTATTTGGGACGTTCGTATCATGCTTAATCGGTCAGTTCCATTGACCCAACATCTCACATTATGCAAGCCATATGCAACGAATTAGAAACTCGAAAAATATTACAACTTTTCTGTTACTTTCTCACTTTCAACCTAATGTGAGGACTTTAGCCAGAAAACCATCCGGGGCTCAGGTTAGAAGTCACCATCATGCTTAGTTCTGTGTTTATGTCTACTGTCTTCCTCTTGTTATCTACCTGCGTGATATAATAATTATTTTATGTATAGAATGCAGGATAACACAGGGCACAATCACAAATAACAACAACAACAACAATAATAATAATAATAATAATAGTCTGTGGGACAGACACGGTGCCGGCTGTCTTTAACATTGTAAGTAATACACACATAACCAGTGTGAGTAAATTATTTAGTTGTTAAAGATGTTGTTTCATGGGGCTTGAGTACTTAAACATCGGACATCTTTTTTTAAGTGTGTAAAAAATACGGAAATTAGAAATTCATTTCAGCAACAGAGCATGTCCCTCTCCGGGGAAAGATGGTGCCTTTTTATTCGCTGAAATCATAGGTGTGTCAGTAGGTGTGTGCGCTCGTCTTTCAAACTGTCATTCATGTCGTCATTTCCGACGGGCAGGCATTGCTCTCCGCTTGGCTGTGCAGTGTGTGGGATTTTGACATAAGTTGGGCTGCGGGGACGAGCAAGGCCGTGCTAGAGGGGGTTTATTTTCTCCTCGTTCCTGCCGATCTGACCGTTGACAGTCTTCCAGTCAGCTGCGACTCCTGACGATATGGCGGCTTTAGGCTGGGCAGCCAACTGCAAGGTAGGCACCACCGATTTCAACTTAATTATTGTCGTGATTAATTCTGATTTATACTGCCAATTACCTGAGTTCAATCATGGCATAAGAAATGTCATCCAGTTCATCACCATGCATTATAGAATACATTATTTTCTCTGTTAGTTTGCCAGTGTCCAAAGTCAACGTGCAACAATTTAAAACTAGCCAAGCGGCACATGTAGCTATCGAGTTCATGTTGCAAGTAACTGCCGTTTTGTCAAACACGACTGTGCTTCATGCAAACCATGTCGGTGCCTTCATAAACTATTGACAGAAAGTTCTGAATTATTTCCTCTAACTATTGCTATTCCTGCCATTGTTTTCTAAAGTGATTCCATAGTTTCTTCTTACACGTTCTTAAGGTAAAAATTTATTAAAATCGAAACTTTGTTACGCTAATTACACACCGGCTGAGACCATTCTTTCAATTAATCAATGAAATAGTCTTCAGGACTGCGTGATTCAGTTGCGTTAATTCGGCGTTATTTCATGCTTCTAGTAAGTTTACATGCACGTAAACCAACGAAGTTCAAAAAGTCCATGCATAAAGTCGAGGGAGTTCCTAAACTGTGCTGCATATAGCCGTGTACGAAATGATTATAGTTTAAGCGATTTTTTTCTGAGGCATTGGATTAGAAGTGCTTCATGTTGTAGTCTGTTGATACACCGAAAGTCCACATTAGTCAACGGGCGCAACGCGTGCCTCGGGCGTGTGTGTCGGTGTATGCGGATTTTGATTCCAGCGTTGAGGCTGTGGGGTTACCGCAGGACAGAGAGAGAGACGCGCAGAGCAGGGCAGCTGTCCACGGGCTCCTGCGGTCTTCCCTCAGGCCAGCGAAGTGTCTTATCACAGCTACCATGGGGGAACGGCGCTGTTGACATGCTCTCAACAAGCAACCGTGCAAACCTGTCGCAGATGTGTCACACTATGTTTTTTTTATTTGTGTTTGACATAATCAAATATTGGATAACCTGCACTGAATCATATACAGAGTTAAGTTTTTTGTAGACTAATGAGGAAAACTTTCCGTCATCTTATGTCCTCTGTTTTTGGTAGAATGCCAAAAAACTTAATTCACTGTCACAGTTTGCTTTGTAATATTAATTACTCCTACTAGTTTTGGAACGTTTCCTCACCATTTTTTTACTCACGTGTTTTTTTTTTCTTTTCATAAATAAAGTTATTCAAAATAAGCAGTCTCTGTAAGCAAAGCTCTTTTATCCCACTACTGACAGACACCAGTTTGCTGCATCAGCAGAAACTAGCAGGTGCTCAGGAACCAGGTCCTGACTGGATGAAGACATCCAGGTACTGTCAGGTCAGTTAAATATGAAGAGAGACAGATCCAGGACAGTTATAGGGCACCCAAGCAATGTGGTCAAACTGCTGTACCGTAATAATATAACAGAGAATGCAAGGGGGAAGGCAAGTTCTGAAAACAGCACAAAAAACATGTTACATAACAACAAGTAACGATAATACATGTCACTGCAGGATTAAAATCAGTTCTGAAAAGTTGGGCTTTAAATGTGATTTAAATCTTGGCATTGCAGGGACCAGCCAAATATTTCCTGGCAGAGTGTTCTGCAGTGTTAGGGCTCACACAGTGAAAGCTGTGTCATGCTCAGGGTTTTAAATATGCCCTGAGCCGGCGGAGAGAACCCCTCTCCCTCTCCAATGACCACTGAGAGACCCGTGGGTCACCAGGGGTCAGTCATTCCGTGTCAGCAGTTCTGTACCAGAGGGGTGGTCAGCGTCGGTCCTGGACAGCCACCAGCAGGTGGACACCCCAGCGTCCGAAAGCTGAAGTGCCACAGTGTTTTTTTTTCCCACCCATTCACTAAACCATACGAGTCCATCCCCACACCATGAGGTACATCTTTAGACTGAAACTCATGCTGCACTGATATAAACAGAGGGGGAGGGATCTGTCTTCAGAAAATGCCCAGCTCTTCTATTTATTTGTTCCACCCATGCGCTAAACCAGCTGATACCTCAAGCCAGGTAGAGGAGATACTTAGAAATCAGCTGGTTTGTGCAGGGGTGGAGGAAATACATAGGGGGTTCAAACCCCAATTTAGCCACAGCAAGAACACCAATGCTGTTGGACCCTTGAGCAAGGCCCTTAACCCCACATTGCTCCCGGGGGGGTTGGCCCTTGGTTAGCCTAATCAACTGTAAGTCCCTTTGGATAAAAGCGTCAGCTAAATGACTGCAATGTAATGCAATGGCAGTGCTTTTTCTTCCTGAAACTGCGCTGCTCAGCTCTGGCCGCCCCTTCTCTAGTGTAATATGTGGACGCTGTCAGGCACTTGAGTAAGTGTGAACCGCCAGCTGAAGAAGGGTCACTCTAACATACTCACTTTCACATTGGGCACGGTGAAAGTGACCACGGTTTTGTCAGGCTGGTGGCGGTTGTGCGGTTTCGGTATGTCTTAAAGGTGTTGGATTTCCCACCCCCTCCCAGGGTGATGATGTCACCACTTGTTTTGCGTCTCCTGCGGTCTGTCCATTGCCGCCACATTCGACACGGCACGGTGTGGATCAGCTATCCCTGTTCATTATCGACCACTCCTTCTGACCTTCTGACTGACTTCCTACAGCGTTTCACTCACCGTGCGGTCGACCTCTCCCCCTGAAGGACTTCCGTTGCTGCCAGGGGATTTTAATAGCTTCAGCCCAGGTTCACATCGCTAAATTTGGCTCTCACTCTCGTGTGTTCCAGGGACCGATTTCAACCAGCGCTGTCCGTTTGTGTACAGTCCGCTCTGTGACCGCTACACAGGAAATATGTGGAACTGGTACCTAATCTGTGCCCCTTTCATGGGCTCCAAACTCCAATGTCCTGCTATCCCATCATCCCCTGCTTTTCGTCCTACAAGGCGCAGCTGTGTGAATTTCAGGGTTATGCTCCCGTAAAGCGTGAGCCCAGGCTGTCCTTTGCCTAACTTAAGTGTAGCGGTGCGTATTTTATGCTCCATATTTTATACTGAGGTGGGTTTAGCGCTGAGCTTCCTAACTTGGCCGGGGCAGATGTGGCTTGCGTTGGATTCTGGGGTTGCACGACTTCCTCCCTGTTCGGGCCGTGTTAATTGATTCTCCATACTTCCCTGATTGTGTGTACGTGGAGTTTGCCATGCGATCAAGGTCTAACTGCTATGACTCACCCTACATTTATCAGACGGGGTTTGACAGGGACCATCGCTGGTTTCATGCACACAGACACATCTGTTTGTTTATATTGTGGTGTTACAGGTACAGCACATCAAAGGGTTGAGGACAGCAGGTATTTCTGTGTCCTTTTGAAGTGAGAGAGAGAGGTGACCTTTGGTGTAGTGGAAAGTCCTTACGCATTGTTATGGTTTGGCTTCTGCCAGTATCGCACACTAACTTTTGTCCCAAGTTCGTCTGTGTCTCTCCTTTTAAGTGAAAAGAAAAAGAACAGTTTGTGAGTATTTTGGTCTGACCTTAAATACACTGTTGGGGGGAGGTCAGAACTACTGAACTGAAGGAAGGAAGCAAAAAAAAAAAAAAAAAAACAGAGAATCCAGCTCGTACACAGCTGCAGGGTCAGTGAGATCTCAGCTGTGGAGTTATGTGTCCCTGAATGTCCCACTGTCCTGGTGACGGGGGGACAGACACACATGGAGAGCGGTCATTGTACTGTAGCTGGCAGGCCAGAGACATTCCAGCCTCTCCGTGCTCCCAAACAGAACGTTCTCCAGGCTGTGGCACGGCTGGCATCATAAACACGGATTCCTGTTTGTCCTCTGCCCCCCCTCCCCCTCTGTCCACTGCTAACCTATGACCTCATGGTCACTCAGTGCTGGAGTGCTTCACACATTGAAGGTGGGGGGGAGGGGGGGTTATGTGTATGTCCTTTGGGACTTTGTGCCCTCTGAATTGTAGGCACTGATTACAAGTGTGTTGTCACCTGCTAAGCCCCATGGGAGAGCATTGTAGTGTTTTGGTTGTTTTTTTTTTTTTTTTTTTTTTTTTAATCTCATATCTTTCCCTTGTGTGGCTGATTTCACCTGGACTGTATCTGCCCTTGTTGTTCTTTTTGTTTTTTTTTTTTTTTTTTGCTTTCAGGGCAAGGAAGGGTGCTGGGCTTGTGTTCATGTCTTCCATTGTCCGTGGATATGGGGGGGTGGAGGGGGGCGTCTCAGTTTTGCAGCCCTGATTTAATGTGTGCAGACAGCGTTAATGTTTCCTCCCGCTCTCCCTGGAGTGTGTTCAGGTGCGCGTGGCACCTGTTTCCTCCAGCGGGTTCCTTCTTCGTGTTCCTGTGCAGCACAGCTGCGTTGTCCGCCACCCCCCCCCCAGCTCTGCGTTACGGGGCGTGATCCTGATAGAGGTGCGCTGAGTGAACAAAAGTGCAGAACTCCACTGCAGGTCACTGGCAGTTCAGAACCTGTGCCACACGTGAACTGCCACTAGTCTCTGAGTTTACAAAACAATGGTGGCGGGGGGTTTGGGCGGTAGGCTCTTTGTGTGTCAGTAAAACATGCAGAATTACTCAACAGAAAACAAAAAACAACATCCCCCACCCCCACTTCACTGCTGTTTTGGTTGTTCCGTATCGTCTTTTTCAAACTAATTGATGCTGACAGAAGGTTATGCAGTATGAATATGTGGGTTATGAGGGGAAGAAAAGAGGATAATTTGGCATTTTACTGTAGCAATTTATGAGGTTTTTTATTATACATTATTATATTTTGACTATTTATTGTTATACTTGAATAATGGACAAATAATAATTTATGATACAATACTTGTATTATTAATTTTATATTTTTATTTGTTTGTGAATGTTTTTGTATTTTAATTTTATTTTGTCATATACCTTATTTTTGTATATCAGGTCTGTCTCAAAAATTAGATCTCTATCTCAATGGGATTTACTCGATTAAGGTTTATATATTACAGGAGGAGGCAAATCACATTGACTGTGCCGACCTGATTCTCAGTTGCTTATCGTCCATATCCCAGAATGCCCTGGGTTTGTGCCGCTGTTCCCCAGCCCGCTCTGGGTGCAGCCCCGCTGCAACACGTAGGCCAGCTTGGCGACCAGCAAGGGGGAGTTCCAGTGTTACGGTGGAGCATGTGACCAGACCCTCCGAGCGGTGCAAACCCAGGGCATTCTGGGATATGGGATATTCTGCAGTGGTCGCAGTGCGTGCATCAGAAGATTTACCCCACAGAGCCGCCTCAAATCACTCCCTGAAAACATAAAAAAAAATGTAGATTTCATGGTGAAAATACCAAATCGTTCAGTGCATCTCTTCAACATGTTGGTGTTTGCTGTGGGTGCATTTTATCTGGTGGGATCCTAAAGAAAGAAAGCTCTGGCCTGTAGCTGGTCAGCAAACAGAGCTACAGAGTTGCAGTCCAGGTGACCTTAAAACGTGCAGAACGGCACCAAGGACGAGGCAGCGCTGACGTCTCTCTGCTCCCACTGTCCAAGCGCATGATGAGTGTTTCTTTTAGACCTGTCATCGTCTACCTGACGTGATGTCCATTTGTCAGCGCCCCTGTCTGCCGTCGCTTTGAATGTGAACATGTGCGTACTTCCAGATACACCGCTGTGGGACCCAACCGATGCCACTTTGTAAACTGCTCTCTCAAACGCAAGGGAAAAAAGCGTCATGAAATTGCAAACGTGCTCGAGCGACGAAATAGGAGATGAACGGCACGTCTTTGTCGTAGCAGTTGGCTTCTGTGTCCTTGTCATAACCAGCAAACTCAATGCGCACAAGGATTTTTTCTTAATCTTTTTCTGCATTCAAGAACATTTTCGATTAGTTGAACAGTACCTTCAGCATAAACCATGCTAACTACTGGGCCTCTGCTCACAGTTTTGCTGTCTAAGAATTCAGTTTAGCATTCTAGCACAACTGAGCTGTAGCCATTCTGCTCTGGAATAGTACATAGTAAATACATTTAATTATTTAAATCATTATAAAGTAAGTGGAAACCTCATAATTCATAAGGGACAAACATAAAGAAGTGCCGTGGTGATATATAGTAATATGAAGAAGAAACGTAATTATATAACAGTTCAGTGTAACAGTAATGTAACAGTAATGTAGCAGTTCGGTGTAACAGTAATTTAGCAGTTTGGTGTAACAGTAATGTAACAGTAATGTAACAGTAATGTAACAGTAATGTAGCAGTTCGGTGTAACAGTAATGTAGCAGTTCGGTGTAACAGTAATGTAGCAGTTTGGTGTAACAGTAATGTAACAGTTTGGTGTAACAGTAATGTAACAGTTTGGTGTAACAGTAATGTAACAGTTCTGTGTAACAGTAATGTAACAGTAATGTAGCAGTTCGGTGTAACAGTAATGTAGCAGTTCGGTGTAACAGTAATGTAACAGTTCGGTGTAACAGTAATGTAACAGTAATGTAGCAGTTCGGTGTAACAGTAATGTAGCAGTTCGGTGTAACAGTAATGTAGCAGTTTGGTGTAACAGTAATGTAACAGTTTGGTGTAACAGTAATGTAGCAGTTTGGTGTAACAGTAATGTAACAGTACAGTCAGTTCACAGGAAAGCCCCAGAGGGGGTTGAGTCCTCTCTAGCAGGGAGGAGTAGACTGTTCTGGCTCAAACAGGCTCACTAGAATTGGGGACTGCCTGAACACAGCTGTTTAAACTCTATTCCTGAGAGTGTTGTGATGCAAATCTTTGCTGTTTTTCACCCTCCGAATCCTACAGTTTGGCCCACATTAAGCACGGTTGCGTAACGCAAGTCTGAATTTTAACTTACAGACTTGGATTTGGAAATGTCCCGGCGATCTCGGCCAAGTTCGGACCAGCCAAGGGGTCAAGGACACGCATGAGAACAATAGACCATCCATAGCTTTTAGAGACTCACTCTGCGTCGCCCTGCTATTGGTCCAATCTGTTAACACCCTCCTACTGTTCTGGGGTGTCACATGACCTTGGTGGTCCGGGTTTTCTGCTTTGGCCAGTGAACAAAAATTGATGCAATATGGCCATGAAACTCGTCTTTCTTACAGTAATGCTGACTCTTGTTGTTTGGGTACATTTGAATCAGTTTTTTGCCCACAGATATGAACAGTTTTGTAAGAGCATAACTTTATTAACTGATTTTTATGTACAGGATGTTTTTGTTGCCAAGGTAGCAATTCATCTCAGTGGGCTGCTAGTGCTCCATTAGCCATTCAGCAGGTTAGCGACCTGATTCTTTTCTATAGTGCCTCAACCTCTGTTTCAAAATCAGCAGACGAGAGTGCTTACTCCTATACGGACACCCAAGGTCCGAGCATATAAAAATGTTCTCATTTTTGTGTTTTGCATGAGGAATTATGAAACACAGGATTTGTTTTTCAGGAATTAATACATTGTGGGAAATTCTCTCTGCACGCTGGGCCAATGTGCAAGGCTGTCAAAAAAATGTGCGTAAATCTCGTTCTCTGACATTCCGGTCGCGATGCCAGCTGAAATCCGAGGGGAAAGCTGGCAAGGAAAATAATGGTGGCATTATAGCGTGGGCGCCCAAACGACCGAAGTGTCACTCTCGCTGGAACGCGTGTTTCTGCGGAGTAAGGATCTATGGGAAAGGGGTGCAGTGCAGCGAGGTCTTACCCAAAAGCTTGACCTCAGTCACCTGGTCTGCTTCGCTCTGGCGCCCCCAAGGTCACGATTCTCCTGACCTGCTACACGGCTGCAGTAACGGGTCTGCCTGTATCCTGCCATCTCTGTTGTGGGGGACCATAAGGAGAGAAGGGTGGGCTGACTGTTTCCTCTGTCCCTGCAGGTTGTATAATCGTATTTCCAGCACATTCAAACAGATCTCATGTACTGGAGTCCCAAGGTGGTTTTCCCTAAAAACTGACGGTTAAGTGGGTCACAAGATGAAACCTAAAAAATAAATAGAAAAAAACTATGCAGATCAAAGGGAATAATGCACTTTATTGACGCTCACACTAGTCCAGTCACTGTACCTGTTACCAGTGCACTGCATTGCTACGTTTAACATGAGATTAATTTCACGTATGAAAATAAAATCCATAATTGTCTGCATTATTTTAATAATTTGAGGGAGTCGCATTCGCTCACTAATAGATGGAGTCACGGGCACAGAAATTTTGGAAAGCGTCCGTCTGGCTCTGGTGAGGGAATCACCAAACCGCGCGCTTGGCCAGGGCGGAATCGTAACCTCGCGTGTTGATAAGGCCGCAGCCAGGCCTGCCCTCCCTCGGTGATACCCCCGCCGCCATCGCTAATCTCAACCCTGCCCTTTGGTCTGTAACCACAGCAATAAGAGCGCACCTGAGGCCCCTGTGTGCTAGAGTACGGCGATAAGATCCACTCTGGTATTTGTGCTACAGGCACGGTAAACACAACGTCACAAAGGAAACACTTTAAACAAACAGGCCGGGGGAGGAGGGGGTGCCTCCTTCCATAGGGTTCTGGGTGTGTGTGTGTGTGTGTGTGTGTGTGTGTAAGCGTGCGTGTGTGTGTGCTTATGTGTGTGTGCTTGTGTAAGCGTGCGTGGGTGTGTGTGTGTGTGTGTGTGTGTGTAAGCGTGCATGTGTGTGTGCTTATGTGTGTGTGCTTGTGTAAGCGTGCGTGCGTGTGTGTGTGTGTGTGAGCGACTGAGCGAGTCTGTGTATGGGTGAGCACAGCGCTTATTTTTCAAACAACAAAAGCCTTTCTGACATAGAGGTTTGTAAAACCTGACGTGTGACACTGGATGTATTAGACTTTCATCTGTTTCATGTTTGTCAGACCAAGTCCTCCTGCTCAGAATTTTTTTTTTTTTTTTTATTGACTTTTGTGGGCTTGCATGAATAAGGAGGACAGGACTTTGAAGCTGCACTTCAAGAACTTCAGACACCTGTCAGAACACAAACTGTGCGTACAGGAATAATTTACTATTACAAATCACCAGGGCTGGGGACCCCAGCAGACCCTGTGACTCTCCAGCACCAGGGCTGGGGACCCCAGCAGACCCTGTGTCTCTCCAGTGCCAGGGCTGGGGACCCCAGCAGACCCTGTGTCTCTCCAGTGCCAGGGCTGGGGACCCCAGCAGACCCTGTGTCTCTCCAGCACCAGGGCTGGGGACCCCAGCAGACCCTGTGTCTCTCCAGCACCAGGGCTGGGGACCCCAGCAGACCCTGTGTCTCTCCAGCACCAGGGCTGGGGACCCCAGCAGACCCTGTGTCTCTGCAGCACCAGGGCAGGTACACTCGGCTCAGTGGAGCACACTGCGAAGAGGCCATGGCAAATCACACACGTTAGCTCAGTGACCTCAGGGACAAAGACCCAAGGAGACATGGAGTGAACCGTGTCACCCCCTCTCTGAAGCCCCCTGCCCCCCTGCCCCCTGCCCTATAAACCTCTGCTCATCCAGCCCCTGTTTGAGCACGCTGGAGCCCGGAGTGAGGGAGAGCCGACTGTTTGTTTTCCTCTCCACGGCGGTGGTGGCAAAATCTGGGCTGTCATAGCCATGCTGTCATTGTGACAACCTGCAGTACAAGTAGAATATTTGAGAAAAATATGCATAAACTAACCAAACATTATCTGCCAGTTGGATAGGAAGCATGTACTTGATAAAATGAGGAATGAAACAAAGAATTTTGAAAAAAATAATCTTGGTGGTAAAATGCTAGTTAGGAAAATCCCAAACCAGAAAAACCAGTTATTGCCTGAATTAAAGTTTGTAACACATATGTAATTACAGCTTTACTCCCAGTCGTTTTTTTGTATTTCTGGTCTGTCTGACTACACTGCCCTTTCAACCCCAAACCGCCACTCACAGGACGATAAGCTGCTCTGTCATGGCTCACTGGATGCGACTGTCTCCATCTCCTTTGGATTACTTATTTAAAATAAAAAAAAATAAAAAAAAACTACCTGGCAATGAGAGTTGGTCGTTTAAGAAGTGCTGCTGCTTTAAAGTCATACTGAGTGGCCTAAATCTCTTGGTGGGGCAGGCCGCTAGCAGTACAAAACACACTCTGCACCGTAGGAGCTGGAGGAGATTGGGGTGTAGCTATTTTAAGGCTATAGTGAGTCAGACCCTTCTTTCATTACTCTGGAAACAAAAAAAACACAAAAAAAAACAAGAACTGGTGCCTAATGTCTAATGGCCAGCAGGTAAAAGGTGTATTTTATTTTCCACTTTAGTGTTTTGTTGTCACCTGGTTACCATAGTGACGAGCGCAGCCCGTGATCGCTGTTACCTGGGACAGTCACTGGTTTGAGAAAGGGATCCCATGCTCCTTCAGGTGCTGTCCCACGACCTTCGTTGGGTCTCGTTGTTTTTGACCTGGAAGAGTATGCAGACTGGCTGTTAGTCTGCGATAAGTCAATAATCAATGCGTAACCCAACACCCTGTTCTGTATTTATGTATCATCTCTTATCTGTATTTGATATGTAAGTGTAAAGTGAATATCATACGCGTAAAGGAGTACATTCCCCAGTTTCCCCTGCAGCTCCACGGGCCGGGCCGTCTGAAGTCTACCTGAACTCTCTGGCCTGCTAGCCTACATATGTGTGCACCGTGAGAGATCTGGTTCTGAGGTTACAACTGCAGCTAGGAAACCCAACTCCCCCCACCACCAGCTTCCAATGCCCCACATTCCCCCCATTCCCCCCCGCCCCACCCCCAGTGTGCGGGGGCAGGTCTCTGGGCTCGCTCTCTCAGGCAGAAAAGACTCGTGTTTTGTCATCAGATACACACCCATGCCTCTCACTCCTCTCCAGTGACCTCGTATGGTCCCGCTCCCCGAAAGGGCCGCGGTTTCAGCCCCATGTGCGTGGGGTCTCGCTTCTCCATCACCCTCATTCAGGCCGTCAGCGACACCGTGAACACATACAGTGGGGTCCAAAAGTCTGAGACCACACTGGAATGTTTTTTTTTTTTTTTTTTGTTTTTTCATGTAAACCTGGAAATAAACAGAGTTTTAGGATGTTGAAACATTTAAAACAATGAAAAATTATGCCATTTAAAATGAAGAAGAAATATTGAAGATTCTGCGCAATGTCTTTGTCAAATTTAAGCAAATGTGTGACACTGACCCTCTCAATCCCTTTGTAGAAAAGGTCAGACCCCATCGAACATTAATCGGGGCACTTAAAGGCCATGTGATTACATGGATCACCAGATTTTGCTCAAACTTGTCCATGCCAGCTCCAGTGCACCCTGTCATTAAATGTCGAATGCATTGTTACGTGTTGTTTACGCTTTGGCCTGTGTTTTATGGACTTAGCCGACATCCTTACACACTTAACAGTGTACACGCTGTCCATTTTTACACAGCTGGTTATTTACTGAAGCAATTCAGCTTTAGCACCTTGCTGAAGGGTAAAGCGGAAGTGTACTGAGCTGAACCTGCGACTGCATAACAGTATATTATTTACAGCTTGGCTGAGTAACACGTGTTGTATAAGCACAAGCATTCATTACAGCATGTGGGAATTCATTTTAGTCCCCAAAATGGAGGAGGAGGAAGGGGAGCGTTACCAGAGATAGCAGGTTTTAATCGCTATCATTTGGTTGCATATTAAACGATTCTCAGGAAGTTGCCTTGCCTGTCCTTGCCTCAGTTATAAACCAGAACTTCTTCCTGTTGTGTATTAAAGAAGGTGAGGTTAATAGCAGACCAATTAAACCACCTTTGATCAGGGTTCGTTATTTTGTTGCACCCAGTTCAGTCGTATTGCCGCCATGCCTAATGTTTATTTGGAGGTAAACAAGAGAAATGAGTCAAGATTTATTGGGTCACCTAGCAACTAGATCACACCCAATTTTGACATTTTCAGGCTTATGTGGGCTTATGCCAGGAGCTCTAAACGTATAACAGTGTAAAGTGATGGAATTAATGGCAAAAGAGGGTTAATTAAAATACTCTCTCCCCATCTGTCCTTCCTTTCTTCTTTCTGTCTCTTCACCCTCTCTTTCTCTCCCTCGTTCACTCTCACCTACTTGGTTCACACTGGGGTTGTAACGTGTACAAATATTATAAAGTAATTAAATCCCATCGAAGCTTCTCTAAGGATCTTGGTCTATTCATGATGCAATTTGTTCCTTAGAGGACCATGACCAGTGATTGGAAATTAAATTGCTGTGTTAATGTTCTATTGTTTTATTGTGAAAGTACTTTTTATACAAGCCGAGCAAGTCTTAGTTTAAAAACTTGTCTTAAACTCTGTACATCTGTTTCTCTCTCTCTCTCTCTCTCTGACAGTTTATCACAGATCAGTTCGGTTTCAATCCAATAAGCTTTATTGGCATGAAGAATTATTAAAAACATTGCAAAGGCATAACAGTAACATAAAATAAGCATAAAATAAAATATTTGTCATGATGCACTCTAGTTACAATACCTGTAACATTAAAATAGAATACATGCTTTAACAAATTATAAGTAAGTATTGAAGTGAAGTAGTATGAACATAAATTAGACAAGCACTTAAAGGAATGACTTGACTGTTACACTTCAGATACTCGTGGGTTTTGTGTTCATTGCTTTGTGTCTCTGTCTGTGTGCAGTTTGCTGTGTGATCCAGCGCCATGGTTGACATGCAGAGCCAGCGTGGGCCCCCCTCTCCCCTGGCCCTGGAGGACTCTCTGCTGGGCAGCCCGCTGTGCGGGGACCTCATCAGGGACATGGGCGACCTGCAGGACCTGTCCAACACCATGCAGGACGACCCTCTCGGGTCATTCCACATGCCCGAGTACCGGGCCTCCAGCACGGGATCCGGGTCCGAGGGATCCACCATCTTCGGTACTTCGGTGTTTATTTTTGTGAAGCACTTTGTGATGCAAAGTCTTCATTGACTTTTGCTAAAGGTATTAGTGGTAGCATTAGCAGTAGCAGTGATAGTAGCAGCAGTAGCAGTCGTAGCAGTGATAGTAGCGGTAGCAGCAGTAGTACCTGTGGTATTAGCAGCAGTAGCAGTGGTTGTAGTAGTACTAGTAGCAGCAGTAGCATAAGCAGTAATAGCAGTAGAAGTAGTAGCAGTAGCAGCTGTAGTAGCAGCAGTAACATTAGCAGTAGTAGCATTAGCAGTAATAGCAGTAGTAGTAGCAGTAGCAGTGGTTGTAGCAGCAGTGCAGTAGCATTGATAGCAGCAGTAGCAGCAATAGCAGTACTAGCAGTAGCAGCTGTAGCAGTAGCATTGATGGCAGCAGCAGTAGCAGTAGTAACAGTAGCAGCTGTAGCAGTAGCATTGATAGAAGCAGTAGCAGCAATAGTAGTAGTATTGATAGCAGTACTAGCAGTAGCATTGATAGCAGCAGCAGTAGCAGTAGTAACAGTAGCAGTAGTAGTATTGCTGTTGCTGTTGTTGATATATAAATGGTGCAGACAGCATGCAGTGCTGCGGCTCTCCATGAGTGTGTCTGAGAGGCCCCGCCGTGCCTGTTTGTTTGTAATGTTTCTGGCTCTGGCTCGTCTATGAGATGAGTCTTCCTCCAGCTGGAGAGGGGCGTGGTGCAGGGACCGGGCCTGTCTGACAGTTCCCCTCCCTGGCCTGTAGCTCCCCGCCCTGTCCTGGCCGCCTCTCTGCTGCTATCCTCTTCAATTAGCCACCTGCCACAGCAGTGGTGCACCCTGTGCTAATGCATGTGTATCTGTCTGTCTGTGTGTGTGTGTGTGTGTGTCTGTGTGTGTGTGTGTGTGTGTGTGTGTGTGTGTGTGTGTGTGTGTGTGTGTGTGTGTGTGTGTGTGTGTATCCTGCAGACACCCTGACCCCCGCCTCCAGCCCATCCTCGGGGATATTCGGAGCTGTAGGAGGGCCAGAGGAGTTCTCCTCCACCACCCTCACCCTGGAGTGCAGAGTGTGTGCAGACCGGGCTTCTGGGTACCACTACGGCGTGCACGCCTGTGAGGGCTGCAAGGTTAGTGAGCCAGACAGCCGAGCCCGGTACAGTCACACACACATACAAACACACACACTTATACATACACATAGACAGACACACACACTCATACATGCAAACACACACACGCAAACCCATACATACATACACACACACCTATACAAACACAGGCACACACACACATGCAAACACACACACATACACAGGCACACACACATACACAAAGATGAACACACACACACACACTCACACAGCCTATTTGAGCAGCTGCTGCCCCAGTGCATTATGGGTATTACACATCAGGCATCAGAAAGAAAGAGGCCGGATAATGCCTCAGTTCTGCCTCTCACATGGGGGTCACCTCTGCCCCCACACCCCCCGGGCTGTAATATCGTCAATCAAACCTGAGGGTCACCTGACACACATGACGCCAGCCAGGCCCTTTTTTAGCCTCCTGCATAATCGCGCAGGATCGCCGCGCGCAGCCCGAGTTACGTGTGCCCGGATTTTCCAAAACAAAGATGTAACTATGAGGGGCTGTGTCGAGTCAGGCCCGAATCAATGAGTTAAAACCTTCGGTTTTTCGCCAAATCAAAAGGAGGTATTATCTAACACTCTCGGGGGAAAGAAAGGACAGGCATTCCTCTGCTTCTCTCCTGTTGTTGAGATGAGATTCTCTCCCTGGGTTTTTTATTTTTTTGCGTAGGGGCTGGTGGGTAAGGGAAGTCATAATACTCTCTTTGGTATTGGCTTGAAAGGGAGCATTGTGTTCTGCATACAGTGCTGCAGAGCTCATTGGTACTTTTTCAAGAAATTATTATCCCGTTTTAAAGGCTTGTTGCTTTTGATTAAACTTCTCTGGCCATATGGTGCACTGATTGCAGACCCTGTCTTATATTCGGGAGGTCGAAATCCGTTTCAGGTTTCTTCTGCTTTACCAAAGGCCGGCCTGAATAACTTCCACACTACGATTTTCATTATCAGGGACGGAAAGCATTTCACTGCCCATACAGACGGTCCATGCCACATCACACAAGAGCATTGCTCATTTTATTGGTAGAGCCCTATTTTGCTGGTAGATGTCTATTCCGTAACGAAGAACTAAACGTTTTGCAACTTCGTATGTCACTATTTGCAAAGAAAACAACTTTTGCCCTCAGTATATTTGCACTCTTTATCAAAAGGAAAATATTGAGTTAAGATTGTAAACCTGCCACGAAATACTGAATTACGCAATTGCTGTGGACGGTCAGTGATCTATATTGTAAGTAAATCCAGATTAGATTCCTCTTTGTTAAAACGGCCCTTCATAAACACAGTTTGAGCCGGTTCAGTGTTCCTCAGAGTAAAAATTAGCGAGTTTCTTTGTGATGTCATCATATCTCACTCTGACACCTGCTGACTCCCACCTATAACTCTCAAACCGTAAACAGAGGTGTAGCGGTAACTGAGGAGGGGGCCATACTGTAACTCCAAAGCCCATATGTATTAATGGTAATAAGGATAATAGGTGAGTATACTGTGTGAGGAGGTGGGCATACTGTAACTCCAAAGCCCATATGTATTAATGGTAATAAGGCTAATAGGTGAGTATACTGTCTGAGGAGGTGGGCATACTGTAACTCCAAAGCCCATATGTATTAATGGTAATAAGGCTAATAGGTGGGTATACTGTCAGAGGAGGTAGACATACTGTAACTCCAAAGCCCATATGTATTAATGGTAATAAGGCTAATAGGTGGGTATACTGTGTGAGGAGGTGGGCATACTGTAACTCCAAAGCCCATATGTATTAATGGTAATAAGGCTAATAGGTGGGTATACTGTGTGAGGAGGTGGGCATACTGTAACTCCAAAGCCCATATGTATTAATGGTAATAAGGCTGGGCATACTGTAACTAAAGCCCATATGTATTAATGGGGCTAATAGGTGGGTATACTGTGTGAGGAGGTGGGCATACTGTAACTCCAAAGCCCATATGTATTAATGGTAATAAGGCTAATAGGTGAGTATACAGTCTGAGGAGGTGGGCATACTGTAACTCCAAAGCCCATATGTATTAATGGTAATAAGGCTGGTACTTGAGGCTTTTTTGAAATTGATTACACAGAGGCAAAGGCGATTGAGTAGTATTCATTACTCTTGAGGGCATTTAAGAACTATTCTGGACAAAATCTGCCAACAATAAAAACACCCAAGCTCTGTACAATGTAGAGTGCATTTGTTGCAAATGGCAAATATCAAATGTACGCTAAGAGCATCATAAAACGAAAGCAGCCCTATTGGACACAGCCCCCAGTATGTATTTGAAGTATTTAGGGGGGTTGAGTGTACAGTCAAAAGAGTAAGCGGTATTAACCAGCCTGTCACAGTACAGTGTCGCAATTGTTTATGGTGGTAAATCCGATCGGATTCAGGGTTGAGAAAGACAGATTTTGGATTAGCTAACTGTGAGGGCCCACATCTCACTGTATGCTGGCTGCTAGGGGGGAGCTGCGGGGCGCTCTCATTGGTCAGTTTTCCTCTCCTCCCATGTTTCCGGCCCATGGTTTGACCCTCCGTGCCTGTTGCACATTGGGTTTTTTTTTTTGGAAGAGAAAAGGCTCTTACAACATGAAAGTCAGGCAGAGGTTTGGGTTTTTTTAACTCCTCGTCCTCAGTAATGTCTCTGTGATGTTCTCTTCTTTGCTGGTGTTATTTTAAATGTATTTATTTCTTACTCTGGTGCCCTGTGCTTTGCTGGAGGTGGCTTGCAGCATTCGGCCTGGCTGGGGTCTTGGCGGGCGTAAACATCACACGACCACGTTTGATATTTCGTTTCTCTGTCCTGGCAATTTTGTCACGGCGCCGCTTGGCCAGGCCGAGGGTACGCCTGACCCCAGCCGAGTGCGTTTGGAGAGAGGCGCAGTGGCGGTGGAATGAGCCGCAGGGATGGATCACCGCGTACAGACCAGCGATGCGGCCTGAGTGCCAGTGTGCCCCAGGCCCCCATCCCTCCAGGCCCCCTGCCAGCAGGGCCTCAACCCGCCCCTGGAGGTCTGCCATCTGCGGAGGGACCAAGGTGCCTCCGACACAATAACACTGCTTAGACACAAACCAGTGTCTACTGAACTTACTGAACTAATCCTTACAGATACACAGGAACCTCCCAACCCATGTGTCTGTCCTCTACACACACACAGGAAATACCCTGGAGAGGCTGAGCTTTGTCCTCATGCACATGGTCGTAATTCTGTCACCCTGGGCTCTGCCTAGTGCCCCTGACAGTAGACCTGCCAGACATATGACCATCTGAGGTCCTTACTTGATGGAACTTGTTTATTTTTTATCTCTCTTTTTTTTTTTTAACCCCATCCTGAACTCAGTCGTCTTCCTCTGCTGACTCAGGATTTGGAGGCTGTGATCATGTGATCATCTCTCCAGTTGTCATGACGACGGTCCCTTGTTTCTTTCCACATTCTGGATTCAACAGATATTACTGTGTCATTGCAGGGTGACAAAGTCGGCATACAGTCTTTCTGCTAAACCAATTTCACAAAACCACCACTTACGCTCTCCATCTTAGCAGCTACATTCAAGCTGTTGGCGGCATGGTGGCAATCTCAGTATGGGTCACGATTGTCGATGTCTCTTACCAGAGTGTGGAAAATCCTATATCCTGGAATCCCTGACTCCAAAAACCACAAACATAAACAGTGGTTTAGAAAAAGCACATTATAGATCTTTACTGCATGTTTTTGTTTTATGATAAGGATTTATAGAACAGGTGGAGCAAAAACAAACAATCACGCTCCTTCAAGTTCCTACCTCAGACTTTAACGGGAAAATCATGTTCCCGAAAACATGTCTGAAGGAAGCACGTCCAGCAGCCCGAGATGAGGCCCCTACGCCTTAGGCGTACGTTTACAAGTTCTGCGCAAGACTCATCGAGGAATACGCCTGCTCCATGTGGTCCAGGCTTACAAAACGTCTCTGTAGAGCCCGCAGAGAGGGCCCTGCCGCATCATTAGAGCTCCCACAGGCTGAGCTGCGGAGCCCCGCAGCAGAGCCAGATTTCAGCTTGCAATCAAAAGCCGGTCCAAGAACAGACATAGCGCTCCCGCTAACCCTGCTTACACAATGCACGCGGAGCGGTAGCAGGCTCGTTAGCCAGAGGTTTCCAAACAAGGGAAGCTCGAGGGGTACTTCAGGGGGCTATGTGGAGCACTTGGGCTCCGGCAGAATAATATGATGATAATACTCAAACTGAAGGGGCAAACAGCCTTAAAGGGGGCCGCCCCGGGTAAAGATTTGTGCTGTATAGGCTGATTCTCCAGAAGGTTCAGGAGCATTCATCCTTCACTGCGCTGCATTATATATGGGAGCTTATTGCATTTTTATAACATCTCAGTTCTTGCTGTACAGCAGAGCTAACCTGCTCCAGGCTGCAGGGGCAGCAGCGTCTCCAGGTATTAGTTCCAAATTTGAAGCTCAGCACCTTTCATTGATTAGTTCACCTCCTGGGCCATGATTGAAATTTGGCAGTGGTGTAGTGAGTGGTTGAAGCACATACCTGCAGACGCAGTGGCACCGTAGGACCAGAACTGGAAAGACCCGCTGCTGTGTAGGGCCTGTTTCCGGTGAGGTTTTTGACGTGGTGTGTGGGCAAGATGGAGGTACCCTTCTTTAGAATCGTACTTTTGTTTCCGGCATAACTGCGCTCAACATTGTCACCCAGCAGTGGGGTAAAGTGGGGCGTAGGTGACAGGGGGTGTATTCCATGCTTTGTTTCCCTTGTTTGAATGTGTGCCAGTATGTGTAAGTTGTGCTCCATGGCCCTAGTTTGTTTTTTTTTAACCTCTGTTTAATCAGTGAGAGGCCAGTTGAAAGCAAAACTCTTTTACACTGGTGCCCTGAAAACAACAATATAAAAGCACAATAAAATACATTTCAGTGATATTACATGCCACAAACAACAATATAGAAGTGCCACAGAGCTATAATGAACATCATAACAATATAGGACAGAAGACAAAAAGATAACAGGTAGATAATATACAACCAGATAGATAAAATAAACCAGGTACATGAGATAAACCAGATGAGAGAGGTAAAAAATGAGCAGATAAAAACCCCCACAAAATTAGTAAAAACAAGTTTCTTGTAAATCATCCTTTAATAGAAGCCTGAAACCCCCAATGCAAATCGGCATGGTTCATCTCATATTAGTTTGTGGTGTATTCTGTTCCATTTTGAATGCGTGCAGGTGTGTGTTTTCCATGTTTCAGAGCGTTCTCCCAGACACGTGGAGAACAGCATGTACAAGGGACTGGAGGTGTAACATTTCTGACGCAGATGAGCTGCATTACAATCCCAGCACACACACACACACACACACACCCCGTCATTCCACCAGTTTGAAATAGCTCTGGCTTTGGAGTCGATGGGGATCATTTATTCGCCTGCCTCTGTCTCGCCCATCTCCATATTTTGTGGCACTCCATCAGCCAAAGGGAAACCCGAGCCTGGTATTGCTGTTTCAGTCTAGTGTTCCGAATTGTGGCATGGCTCTAGATCAGCTTACGTATTAATACGCCCCCTGCAGGTTTTCATTGGAAGTGAATGTGCCCATTCCCCTGCCCTTCCACTGAAGTTAAAATATCTGTACAGTGAACAGTGTCTACTCTAGCTTGACCCCACATATAGAATGGTGTCCTTACTCCAGCTTTACTCCAAGCACAGCACAGCATCCGTTTACTTCAGCTTTACTCCATCATTCAGCACATTTAAAAGTGTGTTACTTCATTCTTGCTTCCCCACAGAGAACCAGGTCCTTACTTGAGGCTTACTCAACACATATAGAATGGTGTCCTTACTCCAGCTTTACTCCACACATGGGGTAGTGTGTTTACTTCAGCTTTACTCCATCATTCAGCACATTTAAAAGTGTGTTACTTCATTCTTGCTTCCCCACAGAGAACCAGGTCCTTACTTGAGGCTTACTCAACACATACAACAGTGTCCTTACTTCAACTATATTCCACATGCAGGGATGACCTTACTCTCATCGCAAGATCAATAAATCAGCTCTCGTACGTTGACCAAGAAGTGCCGGTGGACCCCAGCCGCTTTGCCTCGTGCTAATGTGTGTTTTGTAACAATGAGGAAACACTGTGGCAGAAAATTACTGTTAGGCAATTACGGTCCTGCAGTTTTCTCCTCTCGCTCTCTCTCTCTCTCTCTCTTTCTCTTTTCTCCCGAGCCGATAAATCTGCCTCGTTGTGACCGTCATTCTATGCCCGGTTTGCGCAACAGAAGAAAAATAAATGGAGAGTTAAAAAACAAAAAAATAAATAAGCTGTTAGTTTTGTCCTTGTGTGTTGGAGATGAGTTTCAGCTGCTAGCTCCGGCGTGGGCAGAGCAGATGTCAGGGTATACCCAGCTGATTTGCACAGAATGTACTTTAACATAACGGCCCGTGGAAGTTATTAATACGACCGCCCAGTACTTCACTATACTTAGCAACGTCCCTGAGCTGTTGGTATTGTAACCGTTACAGAGGAATTAAGCCTTGTCATTTTAGGGTAAGCAAGCAGGACCAGAGGAGCCCGCTGTGACAGGTCCAAGCTTAGCGCTGGCGCAGGTCCGACAGAACATCAGCTAAAATTAATCTGTGAGCCGCGCTGAACGGGCCCCGTTCTGCCTCTGTAGCAAACGGATGTTACATACAGGATGCTGGGTCTTATTTAGCGGGTCGACAGGACTGGCATATACCATGGATAGGACATAGTAGCTGTATTTTTCTGTCTCTGCATGGCGGGGGACTGAGCTGTATGTTTGGTATGTCCTTCTGTGCAAGCCTTCAAACTGGTCATTCATCTCCTCGATAGATGTTAAAGGCCTACTTGACTAATCCTGACTGTTATTTTAGCTGTATGTTGCCTTTGGTTCATGGGAACCCTTCTCTAAGGTTTGACACCTGGGAACCCCAGTTTCAGATTTGGCCCTTGGGGGCCCCACTGGCAGGGTTTGGTCCCTGGGGACCTGGATGTATGGTTTAGCCTCTAGGACCCCTGCGGTAAGGTGGGTCCTTGTTAGCCCCACTGGCAGGGTTTGGTCCCTGGGGGCCTGGCTGTATGGTTTAGCCTCTAGGATCCCTGCGGTAAGGTGGGTCCTTGTTAGCCCCACTCTCTCTGACCATCCTGGGCCTGGTGTCTCTCACAGGGTTTCTTCAGGAGGACCATCCGGCTGAAGCTGGAGTACGACCGCTGCGAGCGCAGCTGCAAGATCCAGAAGAAGAACCGCAACAAGTGCCAGTACTGCCGTTTCCAGAAGTGCCTGTCAGTGGGGATGTCACACAACGGTGAGTGCCAGAGCACCCCCTGCAGGCCGTCACAATCTATAGCAGCACTTACATTAGAAATCAGTCACCTGTCACTTGCATGACAAAACCCAGAAATACCGCTGGCATCCAGGAGTCAATACTGAGTATCTCTGTTGTAGCTGATGAAGAGTGTAATTCAGAAATGGTCGAAACTGTCCGTGAAGGGTTCATCGAGCCTGTTCTATCCACTGCCTATCAAGGTCTATAGGAGCTCTTGGATTCCCCAGCAGGCGAGAGACGGACTCTGGTCTTGAGGAGATGTTGGCAGATTGTACTCGGTTTATTACTGTATAAACAGGAGGGCACGCTGTTGGCAGCAGAGGTTAATGTGAAACGGCTTTGTTTAGGTTCACACAGGACCCGAGTGACTCCACGCACCTTCCCCTACCTTTCCCATCTCTGGAAATGGTCCAATAATGACAAAGGTTAACGTGATCGGGTAGTGGAGAGCGCCGAGATTCACTCTCTAGATGTATACAAACTCAAAATATCTCACAATGACATGCCCAAGATCAGCAGAGGACATATTATTTGGCTGAAAAATTACTTTTTAAATGAGAATTCGGTTTAGTTTACCAAAAACTAGTTGGTAAAATCTCATTTGTCTCACAGGTTTATTAATAATATGATTTATTGTTCCATTTCTTAAAATGAAAAAATAAACCCCCCGCCTTTTGAGAATTTTTTTTGTGCCACCCCACACTGTCAGGAGAAAACCCTGTCAAGGCTGCTGTCGTCCCTTGCTTTTTGAGTGCTCCGCCCCTGATCTGGGTGCTGGTGTGAGTGCGTTAGTCTCGTGTGCCTCTTTGCTACCTGATCAAAGTAGGTTACTCAAGCTTAGGGACAGGTCTCTTTTAGAACGAGCTGTAATTTTTTTTTATTGATTCTGGACATGGTGATTGTGTGCGCAGTTTTTTTTTTTTTTTTTTTGGAGCTCTGTTATTGAGAAACATCTAACAAACCAGCTCACCCTGCAGGGTTGAAGACCCGCACCCCACCAACCCTGGCCACCAAGGTCATGTGACCAATCTAGCCCACGGCTGTACTGGGTATCTTCCGTGCATATGGGCGAGTGAGGTCAGACCCGCAGTGACCAGGCATCCGTCACCGCGGTGACAGTGACAGCGGGCGGTAAGGACAGGGAATGAACTCGATGAACCCACTGCTGTCACGGGCTCGAGTGCCTGGGTTATCTCACCCCTGAGGAATTCTCTACGGCAGTTGACACAACAACCAGTGGACAGGGCCTGAACACAGCCAGCCACTAAACCAGCCTGCCGCCCTCCACTTCTGCAGCTGTTTCTCATTCACTTTCTCATCTCTTCATCTCAGGCTAAATTCAATCAAACATACTTAACCTCTTTAAGGACTTACGCAATTCAATCAAACAATTTCTTTATGGGCCTATTCAATCAAATCAAACCAAAAAAATGTACCATCATTTTCTCTGAGTATGTTTTATAGTATATTTTATTAGAGACAAGCAAACATTTTCATTCCTTCTGACTAACTGAACAAGCCTTTAAAGAGATGTTTGATTGAATCTAACCCCTTATCTTTCATTCATTCATAATTTAATTTATATACACAAGCTTTATTTTCCCACAGAGGTTTTCTGTAATTGTACATGTTGTGTTTGCCTATTTATATTTGGATTTATTTGTAAAGAGCTTTGAACTGCAGTCGTTGTGTGACTAGCGCTGTATAAATAGAGTTCTTGTGTTGTTGAGTTTTTTATGTACACACTTCACACGGAGCGCTGGCTGTCTAAACGCTGCTCTGTTTACCTGCCCTCTTTGTGTAACGCTGCCGCGTTGGGCGATGACCGTTGCTCAGGGTCAATGTTCTCTCCGTGTGGAAAAATACAGAAATAGAAAGCGGATTGAGATACTGGTGATGGTGTGTGTGTGTGTGTGTGTGTGTGTGTGTGTGTGTGTGTGTGTGTGTGTGTGTGTGTGTGTGTGTGTGTGTGTGTGTGTGTGTGTGTTCTATTAACATCTATTTATTACCTCTTGCTGTAAGCCTGGAAATAGCTGTGCAGTTTAGGCAAATAAGCATGCCCACTTTTGGGGACATAAACCAACATTTTACAAAACGCAGGTGAAGGGAGTGCTCCAGACAGGTGAATTATTGTGAATATAATAATATTGTGGTGAATATTAAATTCAAAAAGAAGATGCACGTTAATTGTGCCATGCTTCTGTTGTACCGCCCTCCTTAACTGCCTGGGTCAGCTTTGCTGCTGTGAGAGGGCAAGCGCTTTCAGTTCCAAGTCCACTTGGTTGAGGTGGTCTCTGCTCGATTGTAGCCGAAACGTGTCTCGTATCCAACGTCTCGTATACTTTGTTTACTCAGGAGAACCCCCGAGCGAATGGTTTATCATGTTTCCAAACAGGCTGGAGATGGGTTGTGAAACCAAGCGCAACAGCTGTTAAAACGGGACAGGGTTCATTTCTAAGCTCGTTTTTGGATCAGATCCCCAAATGTGTCCAGTCTGAAGATGCTCTGAGACAGGGGCCAATACACATATGAACTTCGTTACTTTCAGAACATATGCTATTTAAAATTTTACAATTATTTAAAATATTAAAATATTTACAATTAAAAGAGCTCATTCCAAAGGACACATTTGCTTGTCCCACATGCACTTAAAATACAAAATGTTATTTCAGTGACATGATTTGTGATTGGAGCAAACATACTATCTCAGCCAATCACATGCTCTCTTACTCTTTTTGCCCCAGCAAAACAGTTTTACATGTACTAAATTCTTCTGAAAATCAAGCCCTGAGTTTGTTGGAATTAATCCAACCCTTTGTGTGCATGTGTATATACATATGGTACATATATAATATGTATATGATGTATATGTATTTGTATACAATATGAGGGAAGTCCGGGGGGGGGGTGTGGTGCTACTTGCTTAGAGGCTTTCCTTTCTTCAGCCGCCCCAAACCCAATCAGAGGACTGATGAATGTGGAAATGTGAGATGTGGCATGCGCAAATTCTGTCCCTGCTACTGTACTGTGTGGGGGGTCGTGGCCTTAGCGTAGCGCGACCTTAGCATAGCTTAACGCGACCTTAGCATAGCATGGGGTGGTTTAGCCTGACCTCAGGCATAGCATGGTTAATGACCGTAACATGCACTGTGAAAAATGAAATCTTAAAGGCAATATAAATTTCTTGCTGGATATCTTACAAAGTATATATTACCACTCATGGGTTATTTTTTCTCAAATATTGACTGCAAGTTTAATCAGACACACACGTTTTATGCGTAGATAATTAGACAGATATTGTTTATTGAGCTCTCATCATAATAATCACATATGAAAATACTTTACATTATAATTCTTTACTTTACATTTGATTATTTACATTTCTTACACTGAGAGTGCCTACAAAGTTTGTGACGCTCAACAGGCTCTTGCTGTATTTGTGAATAAGTGGTCATATCTACAGATCGTGCTAATGTGTTATAGACAGCGGGACTCAAGCCTGCTGGGAAAGCTTCATGACCGTCGCCTCATGAGTCTGTCAGGGTGTGAGCAAATCTTCGTAATTATGAAACACATATTTCCATGGTGGAAAAGTCTGCATTCTCCAGCTGTCCGGGCTTTGTCTAGACGAGCGAGTCCCAGGGGTGGTTGGTGATGCTTTCGATTGGCGATTTGGCCAAGAGTTCGCATTTCTCAAACCGAAGGAACTTCCCTTATTTGTGCCTGCGGTAAACAGATGCATCGTTAGGCAAACACAGGACTTGAAATTACATTTTCTGAAAACCAACTAGTGCTGCATTTTATTTCTCCCACAAAACAAGGTATAACACAACCGTTTTAAAATAACTTCATCTTTCCATCATCATTTGTGTCAAATAAAAGTGGTAATAAATTAAGGCCACATTTTATAGGCACTCAGTGAGTGATCAAAGTTGTCCTTCTATCTAAGTACAGTAGTTGTACAGTAGTAATCCTGTATAGCGAAACCATAACTTTACTGTTACATAACCTTATGTAAATTTTGTAGGAATAAAAATAAAAACCTCTAGTGAATCATAATTTGATACTGCACTTGGGCTAAACGTCCTGGCTACATGGTAGCACAGTCCAGTCATAATTTTAGAAGATAAATATAACTGTTATTAAATCATACTGCGGCCTCCACAGCTTTAAGAATGAAAACTCTCTCTCTGTCCCCCTGACCCTGTGTCACTCTCTCTCTGTGTCACTCTCACCCTGTGTCACTCTCTCTCTGTGTCACTCTCACCCTGTGTCACTCTCTCTGTGTCACTCTCACCCTGAGTTACTCTAACCCTGTCACTCTCATTCTGTGTCACTCTCTCTCACTGTGTCACTCTCTCTCTCTGTGTCACTCTGACCCTGTGTCACACTCTCTCTGTGTCCCTGTAACCTTGTGCCACTCTCTCTGTGTCACTCTCTGTCTGTGTCTGACCCTGTGTCACTCTCTCTGTCACTCTGACGCTGTGTCTCTCTCACTCTGTGCCACTCTGACCCTGTGTCACTCTCTCTCTGTGTCACTCTCACCCTGTGTCCCTGTAACCTTGTGTCACTCTTGCTCGTGTCACTCTCTGTGTCCCTGTAACCTTGTGTCATTCTCGCTCGTGTCACTCCCACTTCATGTCACTCTCACCCTCTCACCCTGCAGCCATCCGTTTCGGGAGGATGCCCCAGTCAGAGAAGATGAAACTGAAGGCCGAGATTCTGACGGGGGACTGGGAGGAGGAGAACCCCCTGGTAGCGGATCAGAAGACTCTGGCCAAGCAGATCTACGAGGCATACCTGAAGAACTTCAACATGAACAAGTCCAAAGCCCGGGTCATCCTGACTGGCAAGACCAGCACACCGGTACCTTTAACCTTCATCTCTGCACCTACACTCTCTGTATCTGCTTCACCATAGGAGCTGTAGGAAATATCACTTCCACCCATAACAATGTAATCTTCAGCAGCAAAACCCTAGAGCTGAGGAAGAGTTAAACGCATACAGTCAGGCTCAGAGATTAACCGTCTCTGGCCTTGGACTTGTGGGTACAGTAAATGAGGCCCACATGAGGCCTGGCTGTTTGGGTTTTCTGGTTTTTATATGTGGGTAGAGAGCCGTACATTCTGCATGTTCTGATCGCTGTATGTTACTTGGTTGCCAGTGGAAACATGTGGAGGAGTTGGCGACGACACCACGATAGGAAAAAAACAAAACACTTTCACAATCACTGGCTGCACACTTTACCGCTAAAGCTGTCGTCCCCCGACCAGCGCAATCCTACACTCCGCTATTATTAGAAGCCGTGGCGTGGAGGGGGGGGTGTTTGGCAAGGTCCTGGAAGTGCTGATTTACGGTGCTTCAAAGTGGGCGTGCGGGGTGAAACGCGGTCATCGCTGACCTTGTGCTGGGGTCATCCTCCTCCGCCGTGATCAGCCGGGAGCGGCATGTCTGAGAGGAGACCCACGCTTCTGCTGGAGGCCGTCCAGAAAACGCGGACCTGGCCATCTGACTCCGGACCGCTTTTTAAAATTAGCTCTGCTTATCGTGACGGTTTTAAGTGGGGTGGGGGTTTGGGAGGGGGGGCTGTATAACGTGGTGCTCTGATGTTCCTGTCCTATATCTCAAAAGAAATCTTTATTTCTACAGCTGGTATCATAAAGGGGGATATAAAATCATAGTTTCCAAAATGACCATATATCAACCTTTTTCTTTCAGCTTTCTTTCGCACATCTTGCAATAAAGCAAACACAGACCATGAGGTGTGAAAGGTGAATGTCACGAGTGAAAAGTTTCAGTGCCTGACTGTTAAAACTGAGCAGCAGATGTAATTCAGATAAATTAACATTTAATTACATTTTCTGGATCTGGATGGAGCTCAGATGGAGTTCCGTAAGGCTGATGTGGGGAAATGACTGTGGTTAAAACCCCATCCTGAGTGCGCGCTCGAGAAACTTCAGTGTTTTGCAAGACAGGGCTGCTACAATCAAAGCCAAACTGCTGATTAGATTAGATAGGGGTGTTTGGTTTACTAGTGCTTTGAACATCAACACAGACATGTTTGCCTCACCTCGCTGCCAAATTACGTTTTAACTTGCCATATAAACATCGTAAAAAATCATATCAAAGTTCCTCTGAATGCATGGGTTCTAGGGTTGATGAGGACAGTATTTTGGACAGAGCTGTGTTTCTGAGCTATGTATAAGGATCGAACTCAGGTGCAGTAAAGTCCTATGTTAGAGGCTGTGTCTTTGTTGTGCACAGGCGCGTGTGTGTGTGCCAGGGACGGTAATCTCGCACACATGCATGTCCACACACACACGAGTTTGCCTGTTGGAGTTCCTCCACCAGAGGATCAATATAGATAATGAAAGATGACGTGCATACCGCCTGACACAAAACAGGTTTTTGTGTTACACCGTGTGTGAGTCCTTTGACCTTTTCTTTTTTACTGTGCGCATTTTTTCGTCGTTGCGCACCTGTGGGCAACGGTTTTCCATGAGTAGTTAAAGTGCTGTTTTTCATTAGTCCATCAGAGGTTCCTTAAACTCCAAAATGACTTTTTGGAGTTTTTTTTTTTTTTTTTTTTTTTTTTTTTACACGCCCTTACGAACTCGTCCAACATTTCCTCACTGTCTCTGTTTTCGCTGCCAGGCGAGCAGAGAGAGCTCAGATCCCTGGCTGTGTTGCGCTGGCAGCGCTGTGTACGGAGCTCAACTCTGTTCTCCTCTACAGCCCTTTGTCATCCATGACATGGACACACTGCAGCTGGCAGAGAGGACCCTGGTGGCCAAGCTGGTGGGGAACATGGGCTGTCTGCAGAACAAGGAGGCGGAGGTACGGATCTTCCACTGCTGCCAGTGCACCTCCGTGGAGACGGTCACCGAGCTCACCGAGGTGAGAGCTTCAGCAGAGGGAATTCTGGGAAATATGTGATGTCATAAAGCACATGAAGCATTTACATTTAGCAGACGTGTCCAGAGTGACATGTCCAGAGTTTTCATATTACACACTATCCATTCATACACATCGATATTTTACTGGAGCAGTTCAGCTAAGTACTTTGCTTAAAAATACAATGACAGTGCCCAGGCTGGAAATAAAACCTGCAACCTCCGAGTTACAAGACCAGCTTCCTAATCATTATACAACAGATTTACCCATAATGCTCTTGCTTGCTAAAATGACACCTTGACGATAAAAGGAGTTCAAAATAATGCCTTAGTCTGATCACATTCTGGGTGTTGTTTATGTAAAGTTACAGACAGTTCTGGGCTCTGCACGATAAGAACGATGTTAATCGATCTTGTGTTCTCATATTCGCCAAGTTCGCCAAGTCAGTGCCGGGCTTCTCCAGCCTGGACCTGAACGACCAGGTGACTCTGCTCAAGTACGGCGTGTACGAGGCCCTGTTCGCCATGCTGGCGTCCTGCATGAACAAGGACGGGCTGCTGGTCGCCTACGGCAACGGCTTCATCACCCGCGAGTTCCTGAAGAGCCTCCGGCGGCCCTTCAGCGAGATGATGGAGCCCAAGTTCCAGTTCGCCATGAAGTTCAACGCCCTGGAGCTGGACGATAGCGACCTGGCGCTCTTCGTCGCCGCCATTATCTGCTGTGGAGGTAGGGGAGGCCATTTTGTCTTTCTCCCCTCTGTTTTCTCACCAGAACCAACCATTCAGGTCCTCTCTCACAGACTCATGACTGGAGCTGCTGATCACATGACCTCCTCTGTCAGGAATCTCGCAACTTTTCGTAGCGCATGATAAATACAACTTTACAGTTACTGTGCAGCCCTATTTCGGAGCCATAAAATTCTCTTGCAGCTCCTTTGTGATTATTGTGGGCATAGGCAAACTTTATGGGCCAACCAAATGCGATAAGCTGGCAGGCTGCCAGCAGGGAGAGAATCAGTGCCTGTTTTCAGGACAGTTGGTTAGAGATTGAACGTCTAGAGCTATCTGTGCGTCTGAGATGCGTTGAGGAGGGCCTCTCTGTGTGTGCAGAAGGGTGCTGGTGTCTCCTCTCACCCAGGTGTCTCTGCCCCTCCCCCACACAGACCGGCCGGGCCTGGTGAACGTGGCCTACATCGAGCGCATGCAGGAGAGAATCGTGCAGGTCCTCCGGCTCCACCTGCTGGCCAACCACCCGGACAACACCTTCCTGTTCCCCCGGCTGCTGCAGAAGCTGGCCGACCTGAGGCAGCTGGTGACTGAGCATGCTCAGCTGGTGCAGGAGATCAAGAAGACGGAGGACACCTCCCTCCACCCGCTCCTGCAGGAGATCTACAGGGATATGTACTGAGACGAACACGCTGCCGCCTGTCTTTCAGTGATGCCCAGGAGTGAGTTTCAGCCCTGCAGGGCACCTGTGGGGACATGTACTGAGACGAACACGCTGCCGCCTGTCTTTCAGTGATGCACAGGAGTGAGTTTCAGCCCTGCAGGGCACCTGTGGGGACATGTACTGAGACGAACACGCTGCCGCCTGTCTTTCAGTGATGCACAGGAGTGAGTTTCAGCCCTGCAGGGCACCTGTGGGGACATGCGCTCAGATTAAGTCCCCCATTTGTCCAATACGCACCTGTGAAACGCAGGGACGTCTATCGAGAATGACCCGTCGGTCCCCTTTAACCGATGCACACGTGTGCACCGTCTCTTTGGTAAAGAGGAGTTTCAGTCCTGCAGGAGAACTACAGAGACCTGCACTGAGAATACCACACAGGTCCCTGTTTCACCCTTGCACACACACACACACACATGTGTGTACTGTCTCTGTGTCTGTACTAAGGACACGGGGCTTACACAGGTGCCAGTGTCTACGGACCTCCTTATTGGTGCTGTTGCCTTGCACTTTTGAGGCAGTAAACGAAGCCACTACAACTACAGATACTGAAGGATTGACTGCCCCCCACGCAGGGTAAAGGGCTGGGGGCTGACATTACCTGGACCTGAATCCAGCCACTGTCAAAAACCCAGAGACATTTGTATGTGCTCTGTTCTCTCGCAAAACAGAATGACTGAGGGCAAGAGAAATAGCTACAGGTGCTAAACAGATTCATACACACACACATTCAAACACAAACTGCACACACACACGCACACATTCAAACACAAACTGCACACACACATGCTCATATATATGCATACAAACACACACTTTCACACACTAGACACATATGCACACATACAAAATACAAGCAGATACACTCACGTATCATCCAACGTAGTCTAACTGAGGGTTTCCAAATATTGGAGATGTGTTTCCGCTGTAACGTGCTAGCGACAGCATCAACTGTGGTGATCAGGTGTGTGATCCTCAAGGTGTGTGTATAGAAGCTTCAGGGTGCCGTCACCCCCAATCCGATTTCAGTTAAGTTTGTTTTGTATCACACACTGTCACAAAGCAGCTTTACGCTGTTCCCCGTCCTGAGATCTCCTCCAAGCGGGCCTACAGCGTCAGTGGCAAGGAACCTTGAGCAGAACCCGGGTCAGAGGAGGAACCCATCTGCTTCTGGTCTGCACTGGGCAGACAAAGAGTTAAACAAGAGACTAAGTGCAGTGTTGTATATAATAATTGAAGAATAACGCATTGTACAAAAGACCATCTTCCCACATTCATGGAAACAACGTAAAAACATTGATTGGTGAAAAGTCAGCCATTTTAAAGCCATTTTCTTACCACAGCCTTCCACACAGCATGGATTCGCCCCCCCCCCCCATCGCTACTTGGATGAGCGTGCATTGGTGAGCGTAACGGGACAGCCCGTTTTCCTCTTTGCTTCCACTGCTCTTCATTTTACATTTCAATACAAAAACACGCTTTTATTTTTGCACACTACAGGAAAGTGTAGCTGAATATTTGCCCTCAAAGGACGAAGACATGTGCAGGTTTTAGTTCTGCAGTACAGACCTGGGCCAAATACCAAAACATATTTGTGTTTTTAATGGGAAATGGTGTTTTGTCAGTGTTATAAAATTTTAATATACACTGCTCCAGAACAACTACTTGTATCATAGGTTCTTAAATGACTATTTGTAAAAAATTATAGTATTTGTAAATATAAAAACATTTGAAAAGTATTTCATATTCAGTCAGTAATTTTTAAGTGCATTTTAAATATTAGCAAATTCATGACAATGTTTTTCATGATTCAAATGAAAGTTCTTAAAAATACTTTGTAATAACAGTGTGAAAAGTAATTTAACATCCTGAAAAATGTGTATTTCACCCAGGTCTGTGTCACACGTAGTTGAAGGAGAGCATTTTTGTAGCTGTCATTTGATTTGGTAAATACAGTGTACTAACTCAAAATGTTAAACAGCCAAACTCCAAAGTTCAGTGCTCAGACTGATCTCAGTACAGTGATTGTATCACTGAGGAGCTGAGGTGGTGCTCAGACACTGATCTCAGTACAGTGAGGCTCATGTAAAGCAGCCATTTTTAGGTACATTATTATTACTGTGTGGCCGTTGCTTTGCAGTTCTCACATTTAAACCTGCCAGCTCTGCCTTTTTTTTTTATTTTCCTTTTTTCACTGTCTCATCCAGGCGTTGTATTTTGACGTTTTTCTAGTTAAGCACAGGCAGAATTTATGTGGGGGAATTGTCCCCAATTTCTTGTGCCTTGAGTAACTTGATCTAGTTCAGTGCTGTATGTGCTAACGCAGGGCATCCGCCCCAGTGTTCATATGAAACCTACACCCTTGCAGCTGAGAGTTAGTGTGTGTGCTGGGTTTGAGAAACGCTGTCTTTGTGTACTCTCAGTCCGTTGAGGTAAAGCTTGAATGCAACCGTTTATCTGAGCAGAGACTCAGGAGCAAGGATGCTTAAAATAACACTTCAAATATTTGTAGAGTCAGGTTTGATTACCAAATGGACACCCGTTGGGTTTGGATGCTTTGTCTCTGTACATAAAATCAATCCACACATTATCATCCACTGATAACGCAAGAGCTGCCAAACTGTTTGCGCTCAAGGAAATATTTTTATAAATTTCTCAGAGCTATTTGTATCCCGAAGTATGTTATTTCACAGAATTTAAAAGAATGTGACAAACTGATATAATACCTGTGTATGACCAATTTATACCTCAGAAAAAGCCAATTTTTTTACCAAAATAAACATTTTTACAACTCCAGCTTGCAGTATATTGCCGTGCTTAAAGGTTAACACATAACTAGTGAGCCACGTAATGACAGGGCCAGATGAAAGAGTACGGTCTTCCCTTCCTTCAGTCTTTTTTTTTTTTTTTCCTAATCCCCAGTTTCTAGCCGCTGCTCTATGCAGCAAAGCACAATAACTGGTTTGATTCTGTTGGGGAATGAGTTTGCACTGTCTTTGCACACGTTTACAGACAGGCTGTTATCTCGTGTTTTCAGCTGACAAATGCTGGACTGCAGCTGGAGATGGGACATGTTTTGTAATAGATATCTGTCATATCTATAGTTCGAAGCGTGCAGGCATGAATCTGCCTGTTTTTAAATGCTACACTGCCTTTTATTTCAGTGCTAATCCTTTGCTTTTGGAAAGAGCTACTGAAAGCAGAAATTAAAACGAGAAACATTTCTGACACTTAGATTATTGTGTGTGCTCCTCCACAATTTCCCTCGCTGTGACTTTATCCTCTGTTTAGATAGTTAACAAATTAATACATTGATCTGGAAAATCACTGCATTTAACAGTCCCTACCCTGTGAAAAGGTGTCAAAGGTACCATTGTCTCATTTTTCTGTTTAAATAATTTAGACGCAATCTCTTCATGGGGAAGAAAAACTGTAATACTTCTGTGATCATGTGTGTGTGTTTTTTTTTTTTTTTTTTTTTTAACTGTAGCTAAAATATTTTAATGATGCAATCAAAAAAAAAATGTAAGCTCTGAAAGGACAATGTACATAGAATCGTGATTGGTGAGGAAAGAGTGTCCTATTTTTTTGCAGCGAACTGTAGTCACAGGAGCAACATTCCCCAGTTGAGAGGCTGAAGATCTGGTGTTGTCCAATGAGGAGCTGCAGCAGTCCGGAGCGCTGGGCTGACTTTGTCCCCAGTCCTGTGGGAATGACCCGAGCTTCCTTGTGATTTTTCTACTGTGTAGTGGGACCGATAGATCCTGCTTCAGCCGTTTTTGACTTGCGGGAATTCAGGGTTTCAGGGTTTTGACACCAGCGTGTGTTTTTCCCAATGGCCGACATCATGATTTCAAAAACGTAGGAAATGGACCTCGGATCTTAATATCCACATTCATTGACAAAAACCTTTGAAGAAGTTATGGAAAGAAGGAAATATGACTTCATGCAGTATTTTGGTCTTGTTTTGTGCCTCTCTGTGGCATGTGTTTCCTTGTTATCGCACTGCCTCGTTTCTGTTCTCCAAAATGGTTGGTTATGTACAGGTGTGCTGGTATGGCAGCCACGTTATTCTGATCTGTTGTTGGAAACCTCCTAATGACAATGACTGATGAACCCTCCATAACTATGCATATTATGGGATGAATCTGCTTGAGTAACTGGATGGATTCAACACTTAGTGCCTTTTATGGGTGTAGTACAGCAATGTACAAGGCTCGTCATTGTCAGGTTTTTTTTTTTTTTTTTTTTTTTCCACTGAAAGTCTGGGCAATGGTCAGCATTTACTTAGAATTCATTTAAGCAATAGATGAAACTCAGGTGAAAAATATGTTAACATTCATTTCCAGGTGGGTACTTTGGTACTGAAGCACTGACACTGCGCATTTCAAGCCAGGAGTTAAAAGCTTCACCGAGGCAATGTTGCACCACATGGATTTCTCCACTAGAGGGCGCCAATTACCAAAAGAAAACTTAAAATCCAGGTAAAAATCTGTTTAACCAAATTTTTCCTTTTTTTTTTTTTTGTTTTTTTGAAAAACTGAAAGTGATGAGCCTTATGTGTATCATCTTCTCTATATATACATATAAAAATAATATAGAGACTAAACACTATATAGCCTTCAAGAGCTGAGTGCAGTGTGTGTGTAGCCTGTCATATTTGTGCGTCTTACTCCAACACTACATAAGAGAAAGAGCTGGAAAGGGCAAACATGGTCTCGAGACCGTACGGCTCTTATTTTGTCTTGATATAAATATTTTCCTCTTCGGAAAGACCATTAACTGATAACTGCTTAGCTTGGTACTGTGCAAAATGAGACTCTGCCAAAACCCAGATTTTCCCAAATGGAGATAAAAATCATGATTTTTTTTTTTATCTTTGCCATGTAATGTCTGTGTGTGTCAGAGAGACGGGCAAGAATCATTGTATCAAAAGCAGCCACTTGCTCTACTGAAAATTATGCAAACAGCCTCATTGTTGATTTTCTTTTTTTTTTTTTTTTTTTTTTGTTATTTTTGCCTTATGAAGTGACATGTGTAGAGTTGTTTTGTGTTTAACTGACAAGGGAATTTAAGGGTGTATCCGGGAACTGTGCGCACCTCCTCAGGACTCCACCAGGGGGCACTGCATGCCATAATCCCTTTCTGTTCACAAGGATCACGTGACAGCCTGCCGTCCAATCATACAGCACTCGAAACATGCACTCTGTACCTGCACTTTATGTCATTCAAATTCAACTTTAGTTCCTCCTGTAACTAAATGAAAAGACTGAAAGGGGCAGCACCAGCAGCAATATGTAAGACTTTTTTTCTCCGTTATGACAGATCATGCAGAGTTTTTCAGATTGTGCGAGCATTAAGAACCGGGAAGACCCGGTCATGCTAAACTGATGTTCTTTTGTCTTTAAATATGGGTTGTTGACAATATTGTGAAATGTCTGCCGAATGTGTCTTTAGTCTTTGAAACAAACACTCTGACATTAATGGATTTAAAATTAAAAATGTTTGAAAATCTACACTTTTCTTGGTGCTGTCATTACGGGTGTGTTGTTGAAATATTGCTGAAATTCTTTGAAGATGAATTATGTGAGAGGATTTGATGTGCACATAACATGTTGGTGTCACAGAGCAACGTTGACATGAGGTGGGGTGCCCTCTACTGGACAGTGTGCCTCACTGCATATGTTACATTTCTGTTGTTTAATTGGACAACAAAGAACTTGCTGAGGCCTGCCATGCTAGCCTCACAGTTATCTCACTGAATAAACTCATGGGTTTCCATGATTGCAGACCTCGCCAAATTGTGTCAGTGAAGATAAAAACGAACATTTGTGTTTAATATTGAGCAAACCCAACGTTAAGGCCAACTGTTAAATCCCGGCCAGGTGCAAATCTACCTATTTACATCACCTCTGCCAGATCGATAGCCATCATATACCCGACCAGATCCCCAAACGTGGTAAGGTTTAATGGGTGGTAAGGTAGCTTGTCTACTTTACAATTAGCTGGTTCTTAGTTCGCATAATGAAGTGGAGGAAGGGAAATTTGACCCCGCCCCAAAACTGAGGCGGAGCACCATTAACTTACCCTCCTAAGCAGCAGATGTTGAGTTCGGTGCTAAGAGTCGCCCGCCTTTTCCTTTGTCCTGGTTGTGCTCCACTCCGAGATTAAAGTAAGGAAAGTTTAGCCCCGCCCCCTGAATACTGAGAGGCGGAGCATCAGAAACATTCCTGCTTCGTAAGCCACAGATTCCAACTTAAATCCCTGGAATAAAGTTCTACACATTTTAACATGGTTGTGCTACATAAAAGGAAGGCTGAATAGGCAAAGGTTTAGCCCCGCCTCCTACAATGGAAAGGCGGGGCAAACTTAACCTTCTGGTCTGAGGTACAGCAGGTACTGAGTTCCAACCTTACCGTTTGTTTTGCCCCACGTTTTCTTTCATTTAGTCACATGGTTCTAGGACACAGAGAGAACACTGGCCTAGAATGCTGGGGCCCAGGGTTCGGTTCCCAGGAGGGTCTGCACAGCTTCTCTTGATGAGGGGAGGAAACCATGAAGCAGAAGACAGAGATTAATCAGGATGTGGAGCTAGAGAACATGAGGGAAGAAAACATGTTTAGTTTTGTCCACCTGCATTTAGTTCCTCGTTACGAATACATTCTGTACACAATAAGAGCCTGCGGAAAAGGCCAGCTGACTGCAACATAAACAACATATGAGTTCCCCCCCTCTTCCTCATTCCTCTATGGTTGAGGAATGGCGGTTGTTGCTCAGCACCCCTCACCTGATTTAAGGGTGGGTCAACCTCCAGCACCACAGAGTCCTTTGCACACTGCACCTGTCTTTTCGGGACCTTGGAATAGAATAGAATAGATCTTTATTTATCTGAACATCAGACTTCATAAACCCAAAGGGACATTCTTCCTGTCGAGTGTCACACTTCTTACACAAAGTGCTTTAACAGCCCAGTCCTGGTCCCTGTTAGCCGGTCGTCATGAGGAGGCCGTTTCCCTGCAGAGCCGCTGGTCTGTCTGCTTCAGCTCTGTTGCCGTTGGTTCCCAGAGCTGGAAGCACAGGAAGGCTGAGTCTGAGAGGAGCTGTTTGAATTTGATCAGAAAAACCAGAGACACCAAACATTAAATATTATGCACTGTAGGGTAAAGACAGACATGAGACAATTTCTTTACACTGATCATCTTGCAGGCTTTAAATCTACATATACTCTGCAGTGACTGAAAGAAGAACTTTTCTGTGCAAAGTTGATCAATATCAATTGTGATTTCCATGATGTCCACTCTGCAGCACATGCATATTGTGTCCACCAGAGGGAGACAAATCCCCACACTTGTTGCTCTCCTTGGTGACTTCACCCATACAGGCCTAAAAGTTAAATCCCTACCTGTTTTTCACACACATAAACACATGACTTATACACAATTACTTAAATAACCATCTGCAGACACTGGTTTACCCTTGGTTTTATGCCTAAGCAGCTGCTACTGGACTTTGTAGACATTTCATTCATGATAAACTGCACACTGGGACAACTGTGGAAATGCACTAAAGGTGTATGGTTTGAATGTCTCATGTTCAGCAGGTTGTTGGCTCAATCCATCAAATACTTTCACATTTTTCTTTCACCTTGGTGATTTCCAGGGTTCAGGAAAGACAGCAGAAGCATACCTTTGGTGTGTTTCAGGCGGCGTGGAGGTTTCAGCAGACAGACTACCAGATATTTTCACAGGTTCAGTTCAGTCAATAGCACAAGGTGACGTAGATGGAAATTAGGGAGAATTCCATTCTGATATCAAGGCATGTAAACAGGAATAAAACGAGTCAAGGGTCAAATATGATACAGTTCACCATTCAGCCACCAGAGGGCGCTAGCAGCCTATATTTAAGAATTATTTTGAATAATTCATAGCTTATAGGTAATAGCAAAGGGGAATAGTTCAGTATTATGTTGTTCCAGTAGTGACATTGCAGTGTAAAGACTAATATAATTTCAAGAGATGTGTTTTCAACCCATATAAAACCCATAGTTTATCCTTTTGTGGAGCTGAGTTTAAGAATATGATTGGTGTGTAGAAGTGTAGTTACAGACTGCAGTTTACTGTGAGATGAGACTCTTCAGACCTTCACATCTGAAACTAAAACAAAACACACTTAAAATGCTGAACAGTTTACTTTTAACTCGTACCTTTTCATTATGATAAAGGAGAAATAAACACCCATTATGATCTTTTCGTGTTTTTCTCTGGATTTAAGAGGCATATTTCATTAATGGAAATTAAATGCAAGTTTTTAATACATTTTAATTTACCATTGTTTTTCCTTTGACAATTGCTCATTAACACCTATTTTGAGTACGCTAGTTACGCACATATTTAATTTAGGCCCGATCATGATACGCCTGCCTGTAATATTTTGATTTATTTGAAATGACTTCAGGCGACACCCAGTTTTTGATCAATTTTACAGCAGAATCTAACCGCTTGGAACTGAGAAAGACATGCTAGAGGAACCTACCCGTTTGGAACTGAGAAAGACATGCGAGAGGAACCTACCCGTTTGGAACTGAGAAAGACATGCGAGAGGAACCTACCCGTTTGGAACTGAGAAAGACATGAGAGGAACCTACCCGTTTGGAACTGAGAAAGACATGCGAGAGGAACCTACCCGTTTGGAACTGAGAAAGACATGCGAGAGGAACCTACCCGTTTGGAACTGAGAAAGACATGCGAGAGGAACCTACCCGTTTGGAACTGAGAAAGACATGCTAGAGGAACCTAACTGTTTGGGACTGAGAAAGACATGCGAGAGGAACCTAACTGTTTGGGACTGAGAAAGACATGCGAGAGGAACCCAACTATCCGTTTGGAGGCCAGCTGCTTTGTTGCAGTGCTCCACTGACACAGTTTTGCAGCTGTGCAAAAAAAAATGCAAAAAAAGTTGTTTTGAAAAAAAGTGGAGAACCAGAGCGCTAACACAAGCCACACATATGAACAGCCAAACACATGCTGCAGTGCGGCATGAGGAGAGTCAAACAGTCAAATCCCTAATTATTCTTAATTATTCATAATTATTCCAATATGCAAATCACTACAACACAAACCAGAGTGTAGTCCTCTACCACAGCATACGGTTCGGCCTCATAGGGTTCGACCACTTGAGTTTTAAATACAACTTTGGCCTTGGTAATAATTATATATACACTCACACACGCATGCGTGTGCGCACACATGCAAACAAACTGATGTGTCATACAGCTGAAGGTCTCTTGGCACAGCATTTGCAGTTGTTTGCAGTGCCAAAGTCTGACACAGATAAGCTACGTCCAGCGATGACGGAATGCATTTTGTCAGAGACAGTAAACAAAGCAAAGGTGGTGCCAGATGCAGGGAAAGTTCCTCCTGCAGCTAATCGCTTCTGTCAAACGTTGGGCAGGAAGTTCAAGTGTGTTTGTGTTTGAGTTTCTGTATCGATAATTAAAGTGTGTGTTTATTTCTCTGGAGATGACCTCAAAATGAATTCAATGACACATCATATTCTATCACTTAATCTCAGATGGACGGAAATTTCTCTTAGCAGCAGAATGGAATCATTCACTTTTCAAATCAAAGATCCATCAAGAGAAAATACACCTATTTGATTTCTTGAAGAAAAATTTTTATGGGACTTCTTATGTTGTTCATGCTAGTGTGGCAAAATGAGAGATGAAGATGTCAGAAACACATCATCTTCAGATAAACATGTTACATGTTACTGGTACTTGTTACAAACCTACTTCCCAAAAAATAGTGTAAATTTGTACATACATAATGCCCTTTTGTAATACTTTGACATATCAACATTTTCAAGATTTAAACTGAAAATAAACTCTCAGAATTAGCTTCTGTTCAAACAGGCCTTCTGACTTTCCAATTACCCGTGAAATCACCTAATTCCAGTGAATCGCAAGTAAGAGAGCGATTGCACATGTAAATGACAGAACTACTGCCACGATCACAGTGTTACCTAAAAGCAGAAAAGGACACTCTAGTTTCATAAAGTGAATGTACCACCATGTATTTGTTCTGCCTGTGCACTAAAACAGGTTCTTTTACCTATTATCGTATCCAGTTGGCTGAAGAATTTTGCTGATTAGAATAAACTAGTTTGGTGCATGGATGAAACAAATACGTGATACTACTTTATAAAGCCGGGGTTTTCCACCTGAGCAGGTTTTTTTTATTATTTAACAAAAAATATACAAAGGACCAATTTTTCCAATATCATCTTTTGCATTTCATAGCGGACAAAAAGAAATGTGAATTTCTCGCAGTTCGAAGTATGGTGGCGCTGTGACACAGCGTTGTACGTTGTTTACGCTTCGCTGCGATTAAGTTTGACCGTATCCCTGACAGGGGAGTGACTTGTACACAAACAAAACTCTTTAGATCATGGCAAGGCCAGTGCATGCACAGTCCTTATTCTCTAAGTCACAAATTAAGGTGGAATTCCAACATGTACACCAAAGGCGCTTCGCTGCCCTGTAATCATAACCTACATGGCAACTGACCATAATAAAACGGTAAATTATTGACCTATGTTTATATCTGAATATACAAATTAGTCAAACAATGACAGAGGTGCTAAACTGGACCCGAGTGGTACATTTTGTATTTATACTAGTTGTTAACCAAATGCATTATTCTGTCAATGCTTAATATAACGATAGGTTTAGTTTGTGATCTGCAATAAACATATTTTTCTAAGTTCAACTATAAGTCCATCTACAGTCATGCGTGCATTTTGCTACATTTTGTTAACTTTGAGTCCGAGTCTGTGCAGCTCACGGGTCTCTAACATCTCTGTTCACCTTAAGAAACGTGGGCGTCTCCATTTTCTTTAACCAATGAATGTCCTTCTCTATTTAAATAGCTTTGGGTGTCAATCATTTTTTTCCTCAGTCAGCCTGCTTTCAATCGCCATATTGGGTCCTGAAAGGGCTTGTCTGTTCTTTCCTCTGTGTTACTACAAACCTAAATTGACAGGAGTGGCTTTTGCAAGTGCGCTTTGTTTTGATGATCCGTGGAGATTACTTTTTCTCGCATTGCCACATTGGCCGCTCTGTCGTGCAATTCAGTTTTACGCATGGCATGCCTGCGTTAGCGCTGATCTCAGTCATTTTGTGCCGTTTTTGGATCGCACTGAAGTAAGGGGGTAAATACGTATTTTTTTCAGTCGCTTGTTTTGGTCATCCTTTCGCACGCGGAAAATGTCAAACGTCCGTCTCTCGAATGGAAGCCCGACTTTGGAAAGGGTGGAAGTCCGGCTGTCGGATAACCCCAAACCTTCCTTCTGCAGAAACCTCTTCGGGTCGGTGGATCACGAAGAGTTAAGGAGGGATTTAAAGGGACATTTGCAGGAGATGGAACAAGCATCATCCGCTAAATATAATTTCGATTTTGAAAATCACAAGCCGCTCCCGAGTGGGAGATACGATTGGCAACTAGTGGATAGCAAAGATTTGCCGGAATTCTACAGCAGACCGCTCCGGTCCTCCAAAGGCATTTGCCGTTCTGGGAATAACAACGTGGATCTTAATGGGAATCATAATTGTGTGATGGTGACTCCCTGTCAAGAGAACGCTGGATACAGGCTTTCCGAGGAGAAAACTGAGGAGTCAGAAAGTCAGATGGATTGCCGAGACCAATGCAGCGGACAGAGGAAAAGAGCAGCAAGCCACGGTACATACATTGTGAAGCTACACAATTTTAAAGCAGCGGGTTTTATTGATACGAATCCACTTGTAATTGGTTTTGAATGAAAACACAAGGCATAGTAGCTTGCTATCTGGTTACTGTTGCATAGCGCTTGCATAGTATGACACAGCAGATTACTGTTGTATTCACCTATGCTCCTTTGAAGCACGTCCTTCATTATCCCAATATTGGCGACAGTCTGCTTTTGATAACCGTGCATATAATTGCCAGTTAATGTAGACATGGCGACAGTTTTCCTCTCGCATTCTGCAGTAGTTGTTACTATGTTGCCGTGGAATTCACCTCAAAATGTATCCATTACATGGTGCTGGGGCACCATCAGTCATAATTCCGAAGGTTTGTTACTACGGCAATGCATATACGGGGATGACAAGTCCACGTCGCACCCTCAAAACAAGATGAAAGCCAATAATTGTGCATACATTTAATGGGGAAATAACATTTTAATTGTTGGCTAACTTTTTTTCTGTTTCTATACCAGAATCGTCGTCCCAAAACAAAAGGTCACACACCAGTTCGGATGAAGTTGCTCGTTGCCCGGTTTTGACACATTCGGTAGAACACACACCCAGGAAGTCTAGTCCCAAGGCACAAACGTGAATATTGTTGAGGTAAGTTGGGCTCATTTGCACAGATTAATTGAAAACTTGGCTGGTAAAGTTAGCCGTTTATTTCGGGCGTCTCTCTTGCCTGTATTGACATTTAGTGGAAGTTCTTCCAGAATGTTCATTAAAGATGGTAGGCTGATCTTTTAATATTACTGTTCACTTAAAATATTAACAAAGTATATGATAGAAATCTGCATTTGTAGGGATAACATACCATCACTCTGGCTGAATCTGACTAGGCACACAAAAATCTGTATGGACAGTGGCTAATGTAGCTGTTCACATCTTGACAGCTTGCAAGAGAAGATCATGTCAATTTGTTTCAATGTTGTACTTTAATAGTGGAATAAAACAACAGTTACAATACTTATTCACATTTTCGATATATTCAGAAAGGGATATGTTTTATGTAGTTATTTTTTTTAAATGTAATAAACATCTTTCGTTGAGCAGCCCTCTGGATTCAGTGTATTTCCATTTACAGATAAAGATAGCGACATTTAACTTTTATTGGGTCACGTAGTTATAATGCAGTCAGCAAGGATAATTGCACGGGTGAAATAGCTGGAAGTTAGAGATTGAGGAACTGCTATGATTTCCTCCACGCAAAGACGTCTTAAAAGGGGTTAAAGGAGTCAGTCTTGACACACACGAGTTAGACTACTATGACTGCGGCAAGATTGAGTTTCCTATGAAGTGTAAACAAGCGTTCCCTCTGAAAAACACTATAGTAACACGTCAGCAACTACTGCTTCCTCCGGTATGAAGAGGCAGGTTTCGCAGCATTGTAGTCTGTGTACGTGCTATAGAAATCTCACAGTGATTTCAGACTTTCATTTAACTGTGAACTATGAAATTGAGAATCGATTAAGTGTGGCATGAAACTGTGAATACAAGTAATTAACCACGAACATAGTATGCTCGAGAAATGTTTTGAAAAGCCTCTTTACACTCATTCTTTTGGTTTAAACAACTGTATGCTATTCTTAAACGCTATACAATGTACATACATGTAAACGGAGCCCAGTCACTTATCCATAAATACGAAGATAATAAGTGCAGAGGTACACGCTTTTTATTCCGCTCCACTCTGATAATCGTAGTATTCTGAGAAGTGAAGGATTTGGGAGTGTAGCTGCACCATTTCTAGTGGTACGGTTTTGTAGAACTGCAACGGTTACTCGGAAAGACAGTATCTCATTTTTCATGATGTTGGCTTGTGAATGCCGCCACTCCTTCTTTCAAGTCCATATACGCGATTAATCTGCAGAAAATTGGTCTTGATACTAAGGAAACCGGACTGTCTCCCGTGCACGGTATTAACATTTTCTTTCATCTGACTTGTGTTCAACAGAGTTGAAGATGTAATTCCCCCTTTCATCGAATGCCCCGGTGCTTGATGAAGAGGAACTACATTTAAAGAAAATCGAATGCATATCGACTCCCATGGACGGAGATGCCGTGCAAGCACTGAATACAAACACTAAACTTCTGGCACTCAAAGTAACTGCCTCTAAAGCAGTCAATGTAGCAGTGTGCAATTAGGTCTCTTCCTTTTTTGCTCATTTTTTTGTACTACCTGTGTACATAGTTTCTTTTCATGTGTAGCACATAAAAAAAAAAACTTAAGATACAAAATTCCTTTATATTAAGCAGTGTGAATTTTATTCGACTTGAATTGCAGTATAGTTTTTCGAAATGTTTTTCCAAAATGCTGTCATTTTATTTTTTGAAGGTGGTGTGTCCTTTGAAGCAGTTCATTCAGAGTATACTCAGTAATTTGCTCATCAGGGTTTAAATTGCTCCAAACCATAGTGTCTCCACTTACTACAATTATAGCTGCCTTTGGCTGTGGCCAGGCTTCAGTGGTGTGCTTAAGGACCTGTTTCTCAGAAGCAGGTCCTAACACAGTACCTGACAGGACTGGAGACACCAAAGCAGCCACTCTAGCTGTTCACACAGAAGGTGGACATTAACCCTTCCAGTATTTACCAATGGCAGTAAAAAAAAAAGGAAAGAAAAAAAAAATCAGAAACTTTATCTGCGCTGTCTGTGGAGACAGACCTCAAATTGCTGTAACACCAGTTCTGCCAAAGTCACTCTCTGCATTTCTTTATTATTCAGTTGATGAGGACAGCAGATAGTCCTTTTTTTTAACGGAAGTGGTTTTGAGTCTGAAGTATTCAACAGTCCAATAATTGAAGGCAAGGAATAAGGTCAATTCACAGTATTAATTGTGTACAAGCCACTGGCCAAAGTGCCGAGATGTCTTATGCTCTATTTATACGTTTTATTTGTGAATTTATACAAATGTTTTGATTTAAGTGAAATGTCCTACTGATTCAATAAATTGTGTCATCAAAATTATTTTACCTGAGAATATTGTATTTTCCCCCACAATCAGACAAATGACAAAATATTAAGTTATGCAGTTCAGTGTGACAGAGAAGGAAAGCTTGAGAAGAAGTGGTTTTCTGTCCTTGATAATGCGCTCAAGAGAAGTGCAAAACCCTCAGCTTTTCCGCTCGGTAGAAGCCATGCCCTGCACATGGCACTATATTTGACAGGAAAAGGAATCCTTCATCTTTCAAAAAGGAAACTACACTGCCTGTGTATTTGTGTAAAACTTTGAAGTGTACCTGTGTACATAACGTTGTAAAAACACTGAGAATATACTAACTTATTTATGTCAAGCTTTTTTTATTTAGGAAAAATGGGTTTGTTTATTCTTATCCAAAGTGGCATTTGTGCATTTTTTTTTTTTTGTAAAAGCTTTTTTTTTTTTTTTTTGGTAGTTTCTCATTGTTTTTTTCTCTCATTTTTTTAAAAAAAAAAAATAATTAAACATGTAAGGTTGCAAACTGAGCCTGAAAATACCGACGTGCATTTTGTAATGCTGTGTTATACAAAAAAAAAAACTTGCAATCGATTTTAAAAAAATAAAATGAAATTGAATAATATGATTTTTGACTACTGTCACACTTGGGGAACATCCAATACAAACGTTTGTTTCAAAATGGTGATGATGAAGGCAGTGCCTGCATTAAGATAAGCATGTGAGAAACCGCTTATAAATTCTTTTTACAACAGTATGGCTTATTGATTTTAATATGCTTTTCATACCTCATAGTTTCATCAGAAAGGCCGACACATTTCATGATCACATGATATTAAATGGATCATTTCATGAGTCTAAGGATTTTTCTTCAGAGTTTTAGATTATTAATTTCTGGTCCACCTACACACTTTTAAAAAAAAAAAAATATATATATATATATATATATATATATATACACATATAAAGGCACTGCTCATCAAGAAATTTTTGATTCAATGGGTTCTATGATTCACGCTGTATGAAAATGCCTACATGCACTTTACAGAGCAATCTGACAAAATGATGCAAGATCTGCACTTGTTGCAATATTCAGAATTTCAAAATTATGCATGCCTGTCTGCCAGAACGGGTGCCCAGGCCTTATGCTGTAAGAAGAATATAATTATTTATATATAATTTTATTATTTGTGAGTCCTTCTACATGTTCCTATCCATGGAAATGTACACAGCAATAAAAGATAGCCTGTTCATTTCCACACCAATGTGAGGTGTAACTGCACACAGTGCAGGTAGGCCCAAAAGGGTACTGTGTAGCAGGCAAATTAGTCCTGTGCATGATGGGAATTGTTATCAGATTCTCAACCCCAATTATCAGAACAGTGAGAAAACAATCCACTCAACATTGGCATGAATAAGAGGAACACTGGACTATCAGAGCACTGTAAACATACTTAAAATAATTTAGATAATACGCATATTACTGTATGCTACATCAGCAGACCATAATAAAAACTAATAAAGTGCTCGTAAAACACATTACACTTATAAGATTTGATCCACTCTCCACACACGTACATATCTTATGTTTTCTTATTTACTTACATATATAATATTTGTATTATATAACTGTATTTTACGTTTATTCTTGAATCATTTCAAAAAACTAAAACACACCTCCTAGCTATTAATGGGCACACATAGTGTCAGTTGTAAAGTATGCTTCCAATTTTATAAACTCTTAATGGAAAAAAATACGAACCATACTATATCAACAATATCAGACTATATTTGAAAACTATACATGAAAACTGTTTCAGTGTAGGGGCGCGAGCAATCATCCTTCCGTGCATTTAAAAGTGAAATAAGCCTGCATATGTTCCATACTCAAGGGGGCTTTTTAAGTAGGAAACATTTATTGCAAGAAAATTAAACTATTTTTGACAATTGTGGACTTCAAAGACTTCGGGGTCGCATTCTAATCAATCTAACTGTATGCTGCTAATGATGTAGTTTTTTTTCCTCCGGCTTTTAACACGCACCGAAGAGGTCAACGTTCCAAACTGTCTAGGTTTCAGCAGCGGCTGTACCTTCCCCACCCACCGCCTGCTGACGTCGCCCGCTCCGTGATTCCATTCCAGAACGATACGCCATCTACGTGATGAGTTTCACGCTGCGATCAGTGTAGGAGACTTTCAGATATTACGCGTTAGAAGTCGGGCTGTATTGGAATGACCGTGCGTGACAGGCTACCTTTGTCCGTTTGAAGAGCTTCGACCCTGATAAATCGGAGAGGAGGAAAACAAGGGCACGTCCTTGAGAAACTGAAACGAGGTTACTGACGTTTGAATGATCCAATCAAAGGAGGAATAAGAAAAGCAGACCACTTGTAGCAGCCACTAATATCACTCTTCCAGCAGATTTGAGGAGAGTTCACATGCAGTCTCAACACTGAGCTATACGGAGCGCTCTCTCTGCACGGGAAGCACAACCCAGAAGTCACGTCTATTGGACGTAGCCCATTTTTTGCTGATGCAAGCAACAAAAAAGAAATAGAAGAGAGGGAAAAAAAACTCAAAAGGTGTGGTTTCTTTCTGATGCACCCAGAGCAGCGAGGATATTATGGCTTCCGAAAACAACACTGTACCCTTGCAGCACTGGTCGTTTTTACACAGTGCGTAAACGTACAGAAATATAAAGTGTGTTTGCATCCAGTTTCGAATTCTCAAATGCGTGATGCGAATCCACGGACCATCGCACACTTAATATATCTGAGTATCGGTAGCCAAGCACAATTGTGTTCACACAGGACATCAAAGGTAAAAGCCATCCTTCGTTACCGTATTCAGTCAGTGGGGCCATAGTAAATACCATCTAGACAGAGTTCGAGTCGTTTCCACACCGTTTCATGTAAAAACTGTTCAGAGAAAAAAAAACAAGAGTCAACAAGATAATTCTTGATTGAGCGTTTCGCCACCGTAGAACAGCCTGCTCTTGCTGTATCAAAACATCACGCTTTATTTTGTACTTAAAATGAGATGAATTTCAAATCACTGGGAGAACGACAATCAGGGCTTCTCATTTTTCTGAAATATGTTTTCGATATAATATCAGCAAATGCCAAATCATGCTTTCTGGGTCCTTAGACTTTTCAGCAAATAAACGTATTATAGTAGGCTATAAGGCCATTTTATATAAAATAGCCAAGTTGACTTTAAGGGATGGACACGGCAGTAGTTTTTAAAGTGTTTTTTAAAGTAATCATGGAAACGATGGTGGTGAACCAGTAGGTGACACTCTTTCCATCTTTAGAATGTTGAAAAATATATTTAAAATGTAAAAATAGTGTATATTTTGTGAACAACATATTCCTAAACTATTGTAGCATGTTCTAAACATTCCAACCAACAGCACAAACCTGCCCACCATCTCTACTGAGCGAGCGGGGATTTGATAGACCTCAAAAATATAACCCAAAGTGAGGAGGCCTCAGAAAAATAAAGGATGTTGCAAGTCTTACCTTAAATTCCTGACTTTTCCTGTCTCATCTTTAAAGATTTTCAGGTTTTTGTTTCGTCGTAAATAAGGAAAAAGGCAACCTAATTAAAAGAAAAGTGATAGTTTGTATGAATATACACACGTACGGAGGTGCGGAGAAAAGCACTGTGGGAAAACTACAGCGCTACCGTTTCCTGGTGTAGACCGCGGTCACTGTTTTCAAATTAAATGATTCACAACACAAAGATTTCGTAAATATTACGAATAAAAATGGCAACAAAAGATGGAGTATCATCTGTGTACCCAAACATTGTATTGCGGTGCTAATATCGTCAATTCGGGCTTTGCTTCTAGGCACAACTTTGTGAGAAGATGAGCTGTTGCCTCGCTGCGTTACGACAAAAAGAGGGAATGTTTTTCAAATGACTTAATCAACATACTCATTACCGCTCTTCCCAATGATATGTTTTCCTGTTTGTAATAGTACTCAGCTTTAGTGTATCGTTTAAGTCCCACATCAGCACGTAGGGTTGACTGAAGTTTATGGGCCTGAGCATTCGACTCAGTCACCTGGTGCCACAGGTAAAACACCTGCCCTGTACGAACTTGTAGATTCGGTTTTAATTCAAAACTTTTATAGTATTAGCTTTGATATAAATGCACCTAGCTACACCTGAACATCAGAGTATCACTAATGTGATACAAAAAGACAATTTTAAGTGTTCACACAACTCCTACAACTCAAAATAATACACAAGGAGTATCTCTTCCTGTAAGACCTGAATGACTGAAACTGGAAAAAAAAAAAATCTCAATTAAACCATCAAAAAATCACCTGTCTCTGCATCACATGCTGCAGTTGGAAAGTACAGGAAATGTCTTGATGAAAGATCAAACATACTTGTATAGGTCAACATCTGTGTCCTTGTATAAGCATGCCTTTTTAAAATACACTGTATTCCTTATTTATTTTATCTTCTCTACACATTGCACTCATTTGAAGAGGGGGCCGCCAGCCACTGAATAACCCCAATTATAACTGAAGCGTGTATGAGCTGTACATGCTGTATGTGATGGAATACTTTTCATGTTGATTTTTCTGCATTTTCCTCACTCAGACTATGCAACCGACCCCCCGACAGTGAACCCCTCCCACAGAGTGAGGAGGAAGCAGCTGCACACACGGCAACAAACCTGCCTTATCCCCCCAACCCCCCCCACACCCTCCTGTCAGATTCAACCTCAGCCACTGAAGCAGAATCTGCAGTTGCCTAGCCAGCATGGACTTCCAGAAATATCCTGGGACATGCCCCCACCCCACCCCCTCCCACCTCACGAGGCCTGATGACTATGGTCAAAGTATTGGAGAAACCACGCAGTGATGTCTTCCTGTTTGAACAACGTCCCATACAGAGATGCTTCCCAGTCTGTGGGTTGTGGCACACTGGTGGATTCTGGGATAGGTTGCAGTGGGTTGTGGGATGTGGGAGGTAACGGTATATTGCATACTCCCCTTTGCCACTCTTACTCTATATACACTGAAATAGGTGCAGTGTACACACAATTGAAACATGAAAACCATTCAACTCCATTTTCACAACTGCTGGAGGGTCAACACTGCCCTGAATTTGAAAAAGATTATCTATCATTTACAGACATGTAATCAAAGCAGGACACTGTCCTCTATCCTCCATGTTTTAGACTTAAGTTTTGGGTCTTTCTAAATCTTCATGGATAGATTAGGCAGCCCGAAACTTGTTTTTAACAAAGACAGCTGTATCGTGAAATTTGCTACCGATGTTGGCATCACAGTCGTTTAAAAATAAGGAGGACTCTGACCCCCGGGGTTTTCACAAGTATTTTTCACACCACTGTGTTCAGGTTGGATCCCTCTTGCTGTTACTCTTTGCATAGTAGCCTTCGGCCAGTTTTAACCCCGCTGTGAAATGGGTCTGTTTAATTCCTAGATTTAATTGCGATGATGAATCACTCATAAGGTACTTTGTCAAATGCCTTTTGAAAGTCCACATATAATAACATAATCCTAGTTTGAAGCAAAACTATTTGTGCTTTGCCAAAGTTTGTTAAGAATGATCTCCACCATGTTGTCCCTCCCTTGGACTAGTTTACTCTCAGATATGAGGCATGTAGTTACCTGGATTACATTATATAGATGTAGGCCTCTTAGGTTAAGGAAAGTGCAAATAAAACACATGAACACCTGCCATAGCAATTTTCACAGTTTTTTTTTTTGTTTGCGCAGAATGTATGTATGTCCATATGATGCCGTCATCAGAATTGAATTTCATTCTACCCTAGCTTCTCCAACAAACAGCAAATCAAGTGAATATGTACAAGATGTAAAATGGTGTGTGCTGCTAGTCGCCAGGAGTACATAACGAGACGTAAAACTCCTGGCGCACTCAGACCTCAGATTTCTGAGACTTCTAAATAAATGAGGAGAAAAAAAATGTTCCATTATAATTCTGGACACTTGGCATGTGACCTCAGCGTTAAAAAGCCAGAGCAACAAAGTGATCTAAAACCGCTGTAATTATGCCTGTGTCCTGATCTGGAAGAAGGCAGGGTATCACACACTTCAGACTGAGCGTAAACCAGAGAAACAAATTCATAAGAAACACGCCGCGGTCCCCTACGCCAAGGAAGTGATCAAAGAGAAAACTTTGTTTTATGTTCTATCCCCTTCCACGAGGCTGTTGGTGACTTGGTGAGACCTGACAACAGAGGAGGAGAGACGGTTTTCCTGAAGCCTCGCTGAAAGATAAAAGCCGCCCAACACTTCTCAAACCACAAGCCCAGAGGACCAACAGCTGATGCTTTGATTGCTCATTGCTGGTGTGACACTCAAACACCTGTCAAGACTGGCCCCAAGCCTGTCAGACGCCCCTGCAAAGAAGCGTCACATTGCACATATATGAGGTTTTCGCAAGAGCCCCACTCTGCTTCTGAAGGGGTCGAGTCTGCACAAATGTCATCTGCCATAGTTCTCAGTTCAAGAGCTCTTCCGTTTGATGACACAAGCTCATACTCAGATTGTTGCGTGGACTATTCTGTGGAGTGACTAGGCTGATATTTCAAGCTATGTTCATTCCTCACTATGGCTTGCAAAAAAAATGTTTGTGAAGAGGGAAAAAAATATCATTTTGGAGAGTTATGGATAAACTGTTGATTGAACTAGCCAGACTAGCTGTCTGTTTTCTAAGACTGCTTTTCTATCCAATCTAACAAAGAAACACAAAGTCACAAAGCTGACGTCATGTTAGGATGCGGGCTGACGGGACAGGATCTAAGGCTGCAGAAACACACCGAGCATTAATATGGTGTGTGGTAAATGACAGAAATACAGCGCTGCAGTGCAGTCATGCAGCATTAATTAACATACAGAAACTGGAAATGAGAAGTGAGGTCTGGAGGCCTCTCACAGACCGCGAGTCGCCTCGACTCGGTTTGAGAAAGTTTATCAGCAGAGCAGCGACAGGAACACACCTGTATCTCAGGATTCTGAGAACTGCTTGGTCATGACATCAATTCTGTCTTCTCCATTCCCTCTGTCATTTCACTTTCCTCTCTCACCTGTCCTTCCTCTCCTGTCTTTTCCTCTGCCCCTTCTCCTCTTCACCCCTTCTCTCTCACACACTCTCTCTCTCTCCTCTATGTTCAGCTTCATTCTCAGTTTGACAGTGCTTCGCTTAGGCCTGGAACGAATCAACATTCATCCTGAGCTCTCCACTTGCAAATAAATGCATAAAAAAAACACAAAAAAAAATCACGAACACAATTTTTAGGCTAACACGTTTGCGCGATGTGTCAAAATGGTTTTACTAACAGTTTGAGTAAACGGTTTGTTAAATGTAAACAGAACATAGCAAAAAGCTTCTATTCAGGGATGGCCAGCAGTGACACAGCAGCTAGCGAGACTGTGTTCCCTTACCCCCCCCTTCCTTTCTTTCTCTCAGTCTCTCTCCTCTCCTCTCTGCTCTGTCCAGTCCAGCCAAAGACCCATTGTTCTGGTCTGTTTTACATTGTGCTGAAGCAAACTGTGAGGATCTGATGCAGGGCTCTGTTGTGTCTGGTTTCTGTAGTAGACAATGACCCTGTCTAGGAATATTCAAACTGTCGAAAATCCTGATTCAAAGAGGAGAAAACTGCACGGAACCACAGAAAACCTCCCCATTCTTACTCCAGCAAAATCATTAACGGTGAGAAGTCTAAGGTTTTTGGTTTTTTTTTTTCCAAGGGAAACCATTTTGTAAAGACAACCAAAAGATTTGATAGACTATGACTGTGTACATTAGTTCTGTTCCCTTTCATAGCATAATAATCTGTAGAAATATGTCATACATTCTAAATGCACTTGGTCTCTTTAAAGCCATATGCTACTGTATTACAAAATGAACCGAGCCCATTCCAACGATACATTTTGCGTGTCTCCAAAAATATCCCATATGCAGAGAAAATGAGGATGTCATGCCATGATAAGTCTGTTTTTTATTGAATGATTTACGCTCTTAATGGAGATAAAGTGCAATCAATGAATCAAGGCCGACGACATACAGACTTATGGTAGTATTTCACATCACAGAGGATGGGAAAGTGTGTCCATGTTCCAGTGTCATTTTCTGAAGTTGTTTTTTTTTTTTTAATTCAGTGGGGAGAGCAGCGTAAACATGGGGTTTCCATGTAAACCATGCTGCTGTGTTTCGAGGGGAAGAGTAGAGTGTCTTCTCAAATCGTGTTTGTCTGGCTTCTAGGAAGCCCAGCTGTGGTGAGAGCGGTTCGCATACTTCTGGTGAATGACTAACAACCACTCGTGTCTGATTTGAGATACTCAGACCAAACGCACTGAAAACGAAAATACACAGATTCGATTTTAGGAAGTCGATACTACGAGGAAGAGGTCTGACACTTCAGATGAATTAACAACGATGACAGGATAGGCAATGTGAAATACCGAGAATCTGTTTTAGACCTTCTAGAAAAGTCAGTTGAGTATTGCTGAACTTGTGTCTTAAATGGCCTGTCAGTAAATGTCGATTATAAATATATGAATCTCCACTTATTCCCATGGCAACGCATTCCCTGGCTGAATAAGTTTGTCACACCTACGGCTGGAAAACAGGGAAACACTATAGCTGAGAAGGGCGAAATTGGGTGGTAATTCCTAACCTGATGTATGCGTGATGTAATGATTCTGTGAGGGGAAAACAGGATGGAGAAGGTTGGAGTAGCTCCAGAAACCAATGAAGCGGAGCGTAAAGTGGACCCACCCCTGCGATAGGAAACCACCCTCAACCCGTACCCAGCCCGGGGTTGAAGCTCCTGCCAAGGGCCTGCCTAGGCCATCCATACTAAAAACAAGCTTGTAAAAGTGCACCTCAACTTTCCTAGCACTTTTTAAACTTTGGAGTGCTTTACTTAAGTATGCATAAATAACCAATTATGCACCATTCTTTTGTAAGGGTGGTTTCCCTCATTTATTTGTTCTGAAACAAACAGGGGGCCAGGAGACCTACTCCTAAAAAAACCAAAAAAAAGAGAATTGTGGCCACAAATCCATCACAATCAAATGTTAATGGAAAAAAAGTGGCTTAATATTCGGCCCCAATCAAAATAACACCATATGTAGTGAGCATAAGTGTCATAGACGAATCATTGGGTGGAGGGGAGTGTTAAGTATTAAACTGTCATACAAATGGCTCCTTGAGAATCGGAATAGTGTAGTTTATCCCACAGAACTTCTGAGATAGACCTCTGAACCACGCATGTTTCTGTCATATATGAAAACCAGAGGAAGACATCTTGACTTCACAAAGTAGAAGCACTACCATTTATTGGTTCCTTCCATGCACGAAACCAGCTGATTTCACTGACTGGCTCCTCTACCTCGCCCAAACATTTGTGCAAATTAGAATCAGTTGGTTCACTACATGGTACATGGTAGTACTTCCACTTTATGAAGCCGGGATTTTCCACCGTTGATCAAACGACACAAACTCATAGAGAAAACAGACACTGGACCAAGATAGTAATCCATCCTCTTCCTTTTTCAATCTGTGGAAGAATCTCCTTCTACCACTTTGACTTCTGTCTATCACTTTACATCAACACCAAAAGCGAAAATACAGAAGTAGAGTGTTGTATTGGGCATGTAGTCATGGCTGCAGATTCTCCGTCTCTGATACAGAAACATGCCTGTTTTTGGCTCAGGCAGCCAGAAAGCTTATTCATACTGTCAGGATAATGTTTGACCTACACATGTTTGCCTTTGCCTTTATCTAAATTTACTACATTACAGTTACATCACATTACAGGCATTTAGCAGACGCTCTTATCCAGAGCGACTCACAACACAAAGTGCATATTTTTCGGGACGAGGGTGTTGAAGAGCTAGAGGGGTTAAAAGCCTCAAGTCCCAGAAGGGTTAGCATGGACTAAACCCTGTGGAAGACTTGTTTCTGGTCATCCACAGGGTTTAATCCATGCTAAACCGTCTGGGACTTGAGACTTTTACCCCATTAGCAATATCAACAACAATCCTAAACCAACAAAATTTGGTTGCTACATGTGAAACTTTTGGCTGAGCAGGGGAGCGAGGGAGGGTAGGAGAGAGGTGCGTCCTGAAGAGGCGAGTCTCCAGTCTGTGCTTGATGAACCACCAGAGAATTTTCCCTCTGTGAATAACTGCTTCAGACTGGAGTCTCCCGTTCCCACGAGAGTGTGATTAGTCAGGGGTATTAATTGTCCACAGGCTTATTAGCAAACATCATTACCAGAGCTGGGTGGCATTTTGCCATGTGGGAAACTAGTTTGTTGCTCTTATTTATAACGATGGCTAGCGAGGGTGGCAAAGTGATGGCAAACCTGGTTTGAACAAGTGAACTAGAGCTGAATGTAAACACGTTCCCATCAAACTTAATGAAATATATCATTTTAATTTTTTAAATATATTTTTTGGCACATGTATATGTTTTTAAAACTTTTTAAGCATTAAAAATTTCAAATGATTTTTTTACTGTTTTATAATGGACAGGGGACAGGGAGACCAGGTCGCAGGTTGGCCACCACTGGGCTAGGATAAGAAATTAGGCCAAAAAAACGGTGAGATAACTGGTCATGTATTTCCTGTGTGAATGTCACCATTGTCTCTTTCATTTGTTAAAACAACTCGATGGCTCAAATTATCAGATAAGAGATATGTAACAGTCAGAGGGGCCATTTTATAGCAGCTGTGGCCCATGATGATGACCTCATAAAAAGTCGCCTAGCTGGACTTTTACAGAACCAGGATGTTGATTTGCTTACATCATAAATTTCAACCAAATATAAAGAAAGGTGCACTGCTGACTGTTGGTGCCTAAACTACAAGCCGAGTAAACGTCTTACCTTACCAAGCCTTTGCATAAACATGTTTTTTTTTAACCATTGCTTCCGCAACAGTGTCACTTACATCTGTTTTCCATTCATACGCAAACTACGTTCTCTAAAGAGACGTTATTTCCTCAGCCTGTCAACATTGGAACCACTCCTAATTTGAATAGCAAGTCATTAGCTAAGTTCCCAACTTTTGACCCTTCCCCCTCCCCTCCCTCCCCACCACACACACACCTGCATGAGGGCAGATGCCACTGTACAGTGTCACAGGATGCAGTATGTCACTCTGCAGACAGGATTTCAGTAGATCACATCTGCCTTGCACTCTCAGTCAACACCAACCAGCTCAAAGCCCGTCTGATGGACACTCTGATAAGAGTCCCCTTGCAGCCAAACTCGTCTATTTCACCCCAAACACATACTCATAAAACAGAACCGGGGAGCGACAATGTTGGACTTAGCTTTATCCCAGCTAGCAGGAATAAAGTAAAGCCCCTTCATTTGAACAGCAACATTAGAAACAGGACAGAGAGACTGTACATCAGAACATACGGAACATTGTTTTAGGATTGTTTTGTTTTAGAGGACATTGTACTTTTATGGCCCGATTACTTAAACTTTTACTAACGCCAATTTTTAGAGTTAGAGGACTTCTCAACACCAATTTCTAACTACAGGATGTGATATATACACATAGCTGAAGGAGTCAGAACGAGACGAGGCCTTTAACTGCAGCGCAGGAGCACGTTTCAGACTGCATTAACAGCACGGGACCCACGGGAGTCCAGCTATGGTTGCGTAGATGGGGAAATTGCACAAAAAAAAACGCAATCAAAAGGTACAACTTTAGAGGAAATCAATTAACCAAGAAGCCAGAATACATAACATATATTTCAATTCTTGTTGCTTTCACTTGCTGAACATTCTGAAGACACAATGGCCAAAGTTCAGAGTGCGAAATAGCTGCAAGTCTTACGACACAGGTGAAACTTGCAACACAAGAGTAACAGAAGTGAGTCATGTCAGAGTGTTGTACACATGCGATAGCTGACAAACAGCTCAGGGCTCCAATGCAGAACCTTGAGAGCAGAGGTTGCAGTGCCATCCTGCAAAGGAGGCAAAGCCTTTACTCAAGATTTCCAAGAAGCCTTCAATCATTATGACAGATCTCTGGGCATGAAACCTGCTCCAAAAACACTGGGCCGGTTTCAGTCCTTAAGGGCACAGGCGAACGGGAGAGTCAGACAAAACAGACTTAAACTTACAGCATAATTTCCTTTGAGAATTCTGTTGGAGACAGGCAAACATGGCCTTTGTGACGAGTTATTTTAGTTGTGAAATTAGAATAGCGTAAGTCCTCAAAGAGACTCCAGTCCACTTTGATTGAGTAGCATGTCCTCTCTAATGTACATTTCCACCCCAGCTAAAAAACATTTTTCTAATAGTATGTGGTAGGTTAGTTTTTGCTCAAAGGCTGTTGTTTTGTTACCTATTTGTAATGACCTGACATACTGCATGATCTGACTGAATAATGATTTGTTTGAATATGGTTGTTGTGCATACTCAGAAGACAAAATTCCACTCAAGGCAACATTTTTCTAGAACTGTCAAAATCCCGCTAAAACGTGTAGCTCTTAGAATCTGATAATGGTAAAGCGAAATTGCTCTTTGTTTGTCTTCAAAGTTGTGTGTCAAAAGAGATAAGTCATGATTGCAATTCATGGTAAAGCAAATAGCAACAGGTTGCATTTTCCTGTAAGCCACACTCCTTTCAGCTCATAGAAAACCTCTAGTTCCTCTCCACGTTTCCTCTGCTGACCACAACTGTCGTCATGAGAAAATCCCCCGTGGCCACTCACTCTCGCCTGGGGGTGGGGTGGGGCGGGGGGTGGGGGTGGATGTGTTGGCGGGAACTCTGCGACTAAATTTAAGCTTGTGCGTGCGTGCACTGGTGCTTCAATTTCATGTATCTTCAATCCACAGCGTCCTGTAACAGCAGAAATTTACAGTCTGTCACAGTTTCTGCAGAAATGCAGATGAGCAGCGCGCACGCAAGCACGCTGCTAGCCGGAGGCCTGCTTTCGTTTGGACCGCTGCCCACAGAAAGCACCCACCTGCAGACAATCACAGAACCCCCTCCATTTTTTCCCCCTTTCCCCCTCTGTTATCACTTTAAAGTCGCACAGATAAAAACCTTCCAAAGAAACAGCACGTTCCCCTATCCGTGCCTTTGATACAGACTTCTGTACATGTCCCGCGCAGGAAAGCATCGGGGATTAAACGGGAATCTCCTAAACGAGCTGCTCTTTTAAAGTTATCTGCTGTAGAAAGCTCTTGGATAGGTAACACTGAGACAGATACTGGCATCCTGGACGCAGACAAAAGCAGACGCTCACCCTCAGATCTGACAAAGGCACTAACAAGATCAAAAGGAATACCTTTAAAGAGAAAAAAGACAGAGGACACTGAGTATACATCAGGTTTGCCAGACTTTCTGGGTTTTAACAACACGGCTGGGTATAAACTTAAGCATTTATACATGTTTACGTTTTTACACACATTCAGGCTTTTTTTTTTTTTTAAATAAATTTGCAATGTCAAAATTTTGTCATTTTAACATGGCTGTCCTCAAATGTAGACCATTTGCTTCAAATATATTCATATAACTCATATGCAGAAATATTATAAATGTATAGATGGAAAATATAGGTCGACAGCTCGGTTGAACCACAGTAGAGCACCAGATGAATGTTGTCCCTTTTTTAAAATCAAATATCCATGTAGACAGGGGGAGGCCCTATCTCTGTACATGTCCTAAGCTATGCCATTATCTGCCAGATAGCCTCACTTATCAAGCTCATAGCTACAGGCCTGACAAACTACTGTCTCCATTGTGGCTCAGTGCCACCCAGTTTCACGGAACTGAGGTGGGACTTCAATTGGAAGCAGCTGTTCAGAGCCCAAAAAAAAAAGAAATTTGCCGGTGGTTCTTCTGTAGTAAGTGTGCACACTCACAGCCACTCTCAGGCTCATAACCATCCAGCTACCATGACACACGGCATAATAGAACGTAAAGGGTGTCTACCTCAGACAATAGCATTTTCTGGCGAGTTCTGTGGACAATTCTACAACAACAAACTTTTAAACTTCTGACCTGCTCTATAGCAAACAGGTAAGACCATCTCAATTAGAGAGATGTTTTGCAAGCCTGCATATTATATGATTCTAATAAAAAAATTCTTTATTTGCAAAGCACAAGGTTATCATTACGCCCCGGTGCTCTTGCTGGCAAATGGGAATATGTAAGTATGAGTCAGTGACAAAGGTGCGTGAACCAGGAAGCTCCCCGGCCAATCAGATCCATCCTTGGAATCGATACACTTTTTCTCAGATGTTGTACGTGCCGATTAGGGCCTGGAGTCGTGACTACGTGCCAAAGAGCAAAGGGGCAGCCCCAAATTCTTCCGTGCAATTCAACTTATATTGCTCTTAATTGTTTTATTTACTCCATTGCACCAACCCTAATTGCTTTTTTATTGTACTGATGGATTTATATCCAGCTTGTATGAGTTTATTGTTGACAATATACATTTTGTTTTTTACTTTCCTGTAGTTGTAAAACAATATTATGTACTGCTGCCTATTGAGGGTAATTTTACAATGGCTGCTGCCTAAATAGCCATACAAGGGCTGTAGTTTCTATCCTATCATAATCCATGTATTTATCTCGTGCGATGCTGACACTTCCAAATTAAGAGAAATCCTCTATGGTACATAATAAAATGTCAATGTCATCATTGTGGCGCTGAGAGACGTGGGAGGGAAAACAGCATGCTTCACATGGTTTACAGTAATGGGGGAGAGCAATGATATGCTCACAGACATCGCTAATGCGCGATGTGATTCTAATGGCACAGAGGGTGAGCACAAGGCCTGGTCATACGAAATGCCGATTTATACAGATCTGCTGTACGGTGTGAACGCACGCACAGCCTAATCGCAGTGTGGCAGACGGTCTGAATGCTGATCGAGCTAAGAGAGCGTTAGCACGTTAGCATTCCTGACACGCTAAGCGTGGGATGTTACGCGATTCTATTCAGTCACTCACTGCTGCACTTGAGTGTGTGTGTGTGTGTGTGTGTGTGTATGTGTTTGTGTGTGTGTGTGCCGGCCATCCACACGAAATGTCTCCTTCATGCCCGGATTCCCAGATTTGTTCACGTGTCTACATCCTACCTTGAGACAAGAGCTTGGATGATTTTAACATTCAAGTTGATTTTCCCCTCCTGCCCTGCTGCTGGTGGCTCCACATGAAGGCCTCTGCACGTATTTAACTGCTTAGGCTTTTTAAAAACAACGTTGACCCCCTTTGACACAATCGTGGCCGCCCACTAAACTGGTCAGTAACTGAAACGACGTAATAAAAACGACATCAAGATCACGGGTCACAGGGCAGGCGCCTCTTCATGTTTTTACACTTAATACTCTCAGGGAGTAAACATGAACAGATTTGCTTTCATAGTTTGATGAATCATCTCAATACCATCAGCAGCGGTTTGACGAGTCATCCTTATCTTTTTCCCACTTATATTTCACATTCTGCCATTTGAAAAAGATTGTCCAATGACCGAAACGAAAACGGGAAAAGTGCCATCAGTGAAAGTAGGCCTTATTGTCCAAAAAGGATTTTCCAAGTTCCATGACAAACATTCTTGTGTATATCACAAATGTGACAGTCATTTTATTCATAATTACAGCTGTACACAAATTATTTAAAAAATAGTAATAATTACTTAGGTACTAAGAAACTGAAAGGGGATCACTTTTTACTATAAGTCGGCAAACTCTGAAGTCATCACTCACTGCTTCGATTTATTGGTATGTCTTTGGTTGAGCTTGGGGAGTACGATCAGCAACAGCTGGCCTTCAAACCTTGTGTATTTCATTATCTTTGTGGTGATCAGGCTGGCTCGATCTTACTTTTAAGTTTGAGTTTGTTGGTTGGAAGGCATTACTACAGAGAAATGTGCTGTTATTATTAGAATTTGGCATGGTGGCACTGATGTAGCGCGAGGGTGCTGTGGAGTTCTGATAAAATCATATGCCACAAAATTGCCCATCTTTAACTTACGGTTTTCTTTCTGGACCATGATGACCGAATCTTAGTGAACACGGATTCCAAAGAACTCTCAATAGCTAATTCACCCTCATGAAAATGTCACATGAAGGCAAGGTTTTAGTTTTTTTGTAGGCGAATAACAATTACAGTTTTACGAGATCTGTAAAACAGTGGAAGTGTTAGGACTCGTTCCGACATTTCTGTCATTAAAGTACGTAAATGTGCTTCCAGTTTTTCTGACACGAGAGAAACGAACTCAGGTCAACCACAAGACCAGGATTCAACACAATTTAACACCTCAAATGTCAACTAGCGAATGTGGCAGGATTTTAACTTTTAACCCCAGCGTTAAGCAGAAAGGCACGGGTCCACAAACTAAATGAGGAGATGAGATCACCTTTTCAAAGTGCCGCAGCTTCCATGCCAGGTATGAACTCAGGCAGCGAGATCGCACGGCGCTGGGGAGTTTTCTCATTTGCCCTATCCAGACCCCCGAGGAATCAATTACTTTAGGAAACAGTTACGTAGATCCGAACACGTGGCATTCCAAATTCATTCAGTCATTTCCGAGGAACAGGGGAGCGCCGTCAATCCACTGACGTTAGCGTGAAACGGGACCGAGTGACCTTAACTAAATACAAATACACATTGAAGGGTGAGAACTGTACAGGTCAATTACAGCTTTACCGGATGAAAGGGAAAGAGTTTTAAAAGTAAGAAACGTTCAGAATTAACAGTACTGTCTGGAGTTTTGCAGACCTAAAGAGATTTTATGTTTGGTACCTTTTTTTAAGGGGAATAAAAGTTTGTAAACTTCACATTTTGGAAGTGCAGCTTCCCATCTGTTTTGTGTTGCCATTAACTGAAATGATTTTTACAAGAGTGTAAAAAAATCTCTTTACTCCTGGCCATGGCCTATCCATCACTGTGCGATTCTGGCGATCCGGTGACTGTTCTGGAGAGAGGTTTTGACAGCACATCTGCGGCTAGGAAACTTCAAGCCAAGTCTTGTTTCTTCCCAGCAAGAGATCATCGATGTGTTTTTCCCATGGAACACAGCTTTCATCGCCTCTAAGTGCCTGGTTACCATGGTAAAGTCAGCGGAAAGGTGGGGGTTAGGAAAGACCACAGTCACCGTCTGTCTGTACTGGTGCATTGTGGGAAGCCATCCCTCCCCCCATTTTATACAGAGAATTTATGCTCCAGCTGGCCTGGAGGGGCATCTCCTTACCTGGTCAGTTGGGCACTGCTATCTACCTGTACCACCTGCATCAGGTGTGATCTGCGGAGAGGAAGGAAATAGAGAGAGGGGGGAAAAAAACAATGTGTCTTTTGCTATGAACCCAACCAATAAAATGACTTCACCATATGTTTTGGCCTGTGCCTACTCTATCCTGTTTTCTTATCTGGTCACATGAGTTTCTCAGGTCTAAGTGGTATTCATTGGGGGGGGGGAATAAGGGCAACATTGAACTCCTGAGGCGACAGAGGGGCTCGGTTTAAACACAAATGGGCACATTTGTCTCTCTGTACGTTCGCAACAGTGAGAGCAGCTGGTGAAAGCGCAGCGACCACAATGTCAAACGCGCGGCGGCCCAGGGTACGACAAACGTAGCTGGACTCCGAATGCATTTGTCGCCGGGCGTGGGGGTCAGACAGACTCTGGGCCTGACGGCTCTGGGGTCCAGGCCTAGCCGCAGCCCCCCAGTCTGGCCTCCTCCAGCCCCCCACAGTAGCAGGAGTGCCGCAGCTGTCTCCATGCCCCACATACTGCTCCGGCTGGCCAGCCTCGGCGACACCACTGAAGTCCGTCCAGCTTGGAATTTTCAGTCTGTCTGGAAGGAAATAACCCAGAACCATGACCTACTTCACAGAGGGTCTGTCCTTCCCCCTGCTCCACCCCTCCCCCCACCCCATGTGTGCCCCTGGGAGGGGTGGGGAAGGGTGGGGTGGGGGGGGCTGGACCTACAGCTGCCGGGGGCCGACCAGAGAGCTGTTCCTGCCCAGCCAAACCAACAGCTAACCGCTAACCTTTGGACCGTAGCGGAGGCTAGACCAGGGGCTACTATTGTTCATTGTAATGGCCCACAGTTAATTCCCAGCTTCACTCACATGATTAGATGGCCTCAACAGCCATAGGACAGACATTTGGCTGGAGGAAACTTCCAGGGGTCAAAGGTCAGAGGTCAAACTAACCCTCTACCCTCCGAGTGGTTTGTGTCCCCAGGGTGACATACAACTACGGCTTGCCGACTGAAACAACTGCAGTGGCTTCCATGCATCTTACTGTCCCGTTACTGGAAACGGGAAAATGTTCTCTTGCCCTCAGTGCTGAGGAAATAGGACAGCCTATCGCATGAGGGGCCAGAGTAACCACTGTTATCCTTTTAGATAACCTTGGGTGCGTTCCCCAAACAACAATGGTGGTTACGAATAACCGCCGTAGTACGATGGATCGTTACAGAAACTCACTTCCAAGTCATGACTGTTCCCCAAAACCATAGAGAGTTTGTCGAAATGTTGAATCCTTGAGCAAAACTATTAAACCTACTTGATTTATTGGATAAGTGTTTTCTGGTGCATCTTGAATTGCATCTTCTCTCAGCTCACAACGTAGGTTACAATCATAGTTTGACAACTACGCTTTTGGGGAACGCACCCCAGCATGGTTAAATTTGCAAAGGGAAGCAAAAGCCACAATCCCAACTGTGTGCAACCGTCATCCACGCTGGGACCTAAGATGGCACATGGATGGGTGCAATGGAGGCACCAAACTTTGTGTGAGTCCACCCCCTCCCACCTCCTACACCCCCCACACCTGTTCACTCTCATATCCTCTTTCCAGTGATGAGGGTAGGGGTAGGCCTCGGTGGGACCCAGCTGCACGGGGCGACCGACAGAGAGCCAACAGCTGACCTCCGAATTGCTATTTGGCCACGGATGTCCCTCTATGACACGTTACGTGACCTTTGACCCCAGAGAGAGGTCATCATCACCCATCAGCCACTGCACAGAGATCAGCACACATAGCAATGACAATATATTGAGACTGGTGGACCTGCCATAGACACAGACTGGAAAATTGAGTTTTTTTAAAAAAAAAAAAAAAAAAAAACCTTAGCTATGGTTATGAACAATCACTACATACAAGTGAGAGCTCAAAACAACCAAGAACTCCAAGGGGGATTTCATATCTAATCAGAAGAGCTTGATTGAGAGTTCAATACAGCTCATTTTTCTCCAGTGCCAAACCCATAAGCTGGACTCTCTGCTGCTGCCATGCTCTGTAGTGACATGATCTGCTGATCTGTTTATGTATTAACACGGATTTTGTTTTTTTTATTTTTGTATTTTATAAATAAAAGACGGTTTTAGAATGTGAAATCTGTTTTTCAGGAAGCTCGGTCAAAGGGGCTTTCTCTACTTTCATCATAATCAGTGACTCTGTCCACTCCGTCTTTGTGAGAGATGTCACCACTGCAATATTTGTGAACTGTGACAGGAGCTGTGTCTGGCCGGGGAACCAGGAATGTGACAGATATAAATTCATGCGGTTCAGGCCTTCGGCAACACCAGACTGCTGGAGACTTTCCGATTTAGTTCCATTCAAGCTCTCCATAAATGTTTGTTTTTTTTAGAAAGTTTTTTCAATGTTGTGTGTCTTAGTACCCAAATATCTTTCTGTAGCTCCAGTACACGCTCAGCTACTGTTATAAGCCTAATTATAATTAAGATTATGTAGCATGGAGTTTGAATGGAGCAAAACCAGGCACCTAACTCCCATCGGTTGCAAACAATGAGCGAAACACCTCGGACCGCCTTCAGCAGACCAGCGCTCACCAGACGGGGGAAGGGAGCAGGCGAAAGCTCACTACTCATGCCCTACGGATGACAACACTGCACCAGTTGTTATATTCTAGCTGGCATGTTGAAATAGACAGTCTCAATACAGGTATGCGTCGCTTAACATCCATGACACATTCTGTGAAATTGGACACTATGTGATTTGGACTTTGTGTAAACACCATATTTTCAATATGGGATACTGTAGTGTACCTGTGTTGACAAAATACACATACAGTACTGTATTTCGGCTAATGTACCCAGCCCCAGTGCTGCGCCCAGCTCTGTTCAACCGAAAATGGCTCTCCGCTAAAACGCCTGCCTGCCTGCCCTGCCTGCCTTCATTCTCCCTTCTGCAGGTTTTTTTTTTTGTTCAGTTCTGGGGTTGTTGCTTTTGGGACATCCACAGGAATGTTTTTTTTTTTTGGCCTTTTGAAGAAAAATATAATTTTATAGTTTGGGAAAAATACAAGTTCAAAGTCAAGCTGGGCAGTGGGTAGAGTGAAATATTTCCTTTGATTGTGGTACAGAGGAAAAAAAACTGATTATAAGATACTTTGAACCTTTAGAGAGATTCAGAAACTGTGACCCAATTCAAAGGAGAAAAATGGTACTTGCATAGGTAGAAGAAAGCAACTGGTGATCCAGAGGGTTTCTGAGCCTGTAATACTTATGGAATATCTGTCATTCCTAACTAAATGCATTATTTATCTCAGGCTCCAAGAAGCAGTGAATATTTGTGCAACGCACAAATATTTGTAACATGATATGCAACATATAACATAATATCCACACAACAGCATATCTTTGAGTCTCAACGTTTTCCTTATGGCAAACAATCCTCGGCAGACTGTCTCGGCCCATTCAAGACAACTTGTAAAGTATTTGCTATGGAACTGTACAGGTGAGCAAATATATGTGTGTTATTATAAGTGTGTGTGTATGTGTGTGTGTTAATGTTTACCTCTCTCACCCACTTTCAAAAGCACAGCATGACAAATGCAGGCCACTTTTTTAAACTGTGAAATAAAACAGCAAAAACTTTAAAACCATGTGGCAGAAAGCATAAATCCTCTGAGTTTGTTGTTTAAGGACTGTTTGTTGTGCAATGAAAAGTGTTCAGTAAAAATACAATATTTCAGCCATTGTTTTCTATGTCCTACCTACTGAAAGCCATTTGCCTGGAAAGAGCAGCAAAAAATTGGCTTTAAAATGATTAAAAATAACTGAATGAATTCCTCCGAAACATGAGCTGCCATGAGTTTTGAGCCGTTTGAAACTAAGACTTCACCTCTCTTTGTGGTAACCTGGTATTTCTGAATCTATCATGCAGAATAATGTGTGTACATAGAAAAGTGTGGGTTTTCAAAGCCCCCTGCTTAAATATTTTATTTCTTTTCATTAGTCATTCATTGTGAGCAATCATGCTCTGAGTGGAATTCAGCACCTAATATGCTGGCAAGCAAAAATATAATCACAAACTCAGTGGAGCAAATTAATTCTGAAGGGAAAGGATGAAAGAACGATTACAGTGTTTTTTTTTACATCAATATCCGCAAGTTAATATTCTGGCACCCGAGACTGAGTGAAAACTTCACAACACACCACAACTCTGTCTTCGTTTTTGTATTCCTGGAATACCCCATTAAGACCTGTCATGGCTGTTTTGCTATTTTTTTTATTAGCTTAACCATAGTAATAAATCAAACCCAGATTAGTTCCTACAGAACATTTTCATTGCTACATTATGCTAAAAGGCTCCTGGAATGCAAACGTGTACAATAACGATCCTCTATGGCAGTGTCACTTATACAGTAATAACTAGTATAGGAGTAACTTTTAACAGATCCAGTTCATTTTAATCGTAGTTATCATATATGTTTTTATTATATTTTTTACAAGCAATTTGAAAAAGGTCACATTTGCTCTTTAAATCCCCGTGCATTTGAGTGTCCTCTTGACCTTTATCTTGCTGATGATTTCTCATTTGATTGTTTGTTTGTTATTGAATTTTTGAAGATGAGCAGAAAACACACTCACACACACACAGTCACACTGAAACTTCCACCCACACATTAAGCATACATCTGTGATGTGAACCCAGTTGACATATTAAACCGTCTGATTACTATTGGTTGTACGAAATGCCACAAGTAGGAGGGCTGTGGTCCTGAGCAGATAGAGAGGCATATTTCAGTAACACTGAAAGGGCAGTGAGCCTGCCGGTGGCTGCTGTGTTTTTATATATGAGGAGCACTGATAAAGCTGAAGGCGAAGCTCCAAATACGGCCTACACAAGGCCACTCCTCTGCAGCCCCAGGTCTCTCAGTGCAGGGCGTCTGAAGCAGAGCATGATGGGTGAAAGAGTCTTCCCGCCCCCTTTTCAGGGTTCAGAGGTCATCGCTGCTGGGGGTTCCATGGAAGCAGAGGGGCGTGGAGAGACAGAATGTTCTCTCCGTCCACAGGTACCCAAACGGGCAGGAATCCGCCAGCGCGCCCCCGATCCGGAGTTGTGTCCACTGCGGGTGCCGTCACTGGCCCTCGTCCATGCTGGCGCCCAGCCGCTTCATCACCGTGACCCTGGAGGTGGTGTGAGCCGGCCTCCGCTGGAGCTCCGGCTGGGGCTTGAACTGTTCCACCAGTATCTTCAGAACATCCTCCATCTTCTGGTCCATCGCCAACACCTTGGGGGGACAGAGACACGAGGGGGGGAGGAATAACACGGCCAAAACATTATTCTTGGGTCTTGGGCTCTTTTTAGCCATGCACCCTCTTACACAACTGGAACATGTCCATTCTGTTTTATGCTAATTCCATGTGTTATAGGGCCAAAAAATTAACCTCACACACAGAATATAATGACCGGTTTGTCTGAGGACTTGACTCTCTCCAGAATCCTTGAGCATGCTGTAGACACAGCTTCTGAGCAGCTCTTCCACATTTCCGCATAGTATATTAATCTCTAACGGCAGACTTCTGCCTCACTGCCGTCAAATGTGCACGTTGCTGTGTGCAGAACGCAAACGCCTACACGAAACACCAAAATGACACTGTCTGGCCTCACCCACACCCGACCAAATGTCATACCTGCCAACGAACTGTGTTTGTGTGTGGTCCTGCTGATTCTGCATGCATTCACCCCTGAACAGATATACCTCACATTTCGTGAGGCCATAAACAATTCCATGAACTTGTTGGGCCACAAACATTGAAAATATTCAGATATTAAATAAAAATCGCATTTAGAACAGGCTGAAAACATAAATAATAAACACAGGTATACAATGATAACACAGACAGTGGAAAGAGCCTCTAAGAGAATAAGGCTTGAGGAGGCTGGCAGAGTCTCCTAAAAGGACACATGGGAGGTGATATTTGGAAATGTAGCTCTGTTTTTTCTTGCGCGTATTCGGTGAGAAGATCATCATCCCGTCAGCTGTTTGTCCCCCGAGCCTCATCACCTGAGGCTGACTAATGAAACGCGAGCAGAGAATTTCAGCGTCACTCATTTCAAGATATGAAAATGAATTATGAGGTTCTTGAAACAGCAGCCATGCGCACCCACATTACAGGCCCCATATTGCGGCGATATTTTGGCACACGATGCAGCCGCCGTCGCTCACAGAGACACCGCAGATGTAGCCGTTTAGAAAGAACAGGCACATGTAAAATGAAACTCTTTCAACCGTCAGCTTTTGCCACATAAAGATATCGAAGACACAAAGCAGAAAAGAACATTCTCTATCCGCTTCCTCTTCAATATAAATCTGCATCATAAAAACGTCTGCAGAAATGTATATCGTGATCAAAATTCCACCACAATTCATTTTATTCCAGGGGATCACAAATTTCCTTTCATCCTTCTCCCTCTAAACCGTCTGGACTACAGAGACCTATAAGGACCACGAGAAGAGGAAAAACAACAGAAGACAGTGCGTCTCTCCGAAAGAAAGGACTAATTTATCACTCGACATACGGCACCCTGTACATGAAACCCTCCAAAGAGCATTCTCACACAGCTACCCCCTCTCACAGAAGCTCCTGCAGTAGCAGTGGGAGCCAGAATAGGCTAACATGAGCATGACACTGTGTGTGAGTGAATGGAGGCCTAGTGAGACTGGAGTGGCAAAATGGCTCCCACACTAGGGTAGGGTCATGTGATACTAAGACAGGTGACCCCCCCCACCCCAGCTGTCCCCACCAAACAGCACAGAGACATCAGTGTTTCTCAGTGTCAGCCACACACTGCCCCCAAACCCCCCCCCATCCCTGGAGTGCTATTTAGAGTGCAAGGCCTCTGTGTTTGAAGGCGATCGTTGTCGCAGTGTCGAGGCTGCAGCAGTAAGGTTTAAGAGCAGTTATGACACTCTGTTCTCCCCTTTCCTGTTTACTGCAGACATCAGATGGGCATGAAAAACAAACCAAGTCAGTGTCTTGGTTTAATTAATTTTTCTTGTGATTGTGCTTGTTTATTTGTTGCTCCGTAAACTTAATTGGGTCAATTTCCGGAATGGTTTGAAAAAGAGCAATGCGTTTAACAAATGTCATTGGAAAGAATGACCCTATATTCTGCATGCTAACAATGCGACGTCCCCATTTACCAGGTGCATCTCAGTGTAAACTATTTTTCAAGGTACGAACAAGAAGAGGAGCTGAGCACATAAAACCAGTGAGGTTCAAAAACAACAACTGACTTTCAGTGAAACGGGGGTCTGGGGGCTCAGACAAGAGCCCGTGTGCTACAGGGGTGTGAGGTTTTTGGTGATCAAACTCAGATAATGAGACTGACCACAACTCAGTCAGCGTAGCTGCAGATGTTTGGGTGTGTGTGTGTGTGTGGGGGAGAGCTCAGAGAAGAGCAGTTTTTCTACTGCTTTGCTGATTTGTGAAACTGTCAGTTCTGTTTGTTTAAAGCTCTGAAACCCACAACGAAACCAATGTAACAAAAAACTTTAAAAAAGAGTCTGACCAGAGAAGTTTGAGACAATATTGCCAGTAACCAACTTCTAACATGAAAGCTATTATGTTTGTTACAGACTGTATGTTGTATTTTTGTACACAAAATTTTAAATTTGCAAAATAAAGAAAACTATGTACATCTTTTCTATGATATACAATATCAACGGCAAAACAAAAAAGTACAGGAGAATGTTTCAGAGAAACTGAACCAGATTAAAAAAAAGAAGATGTCAAATGAAGTAATGGAAACTTGTGTGTCAGGTGTTTTTTTATAATAAAACATTTTACACCATCCAGATGATTTGAGTTCAGGGGTGAAAACAGTTCCGTCTTCATGCTCTAGATACGTATTCTTCACATTCTATGGTATTTTTTGTTCTATATGCTATTTTTCTATCACATACTGATACTACAATGTAAAGAAAACAAATGACAGACAAGAGATACATAGGAAGAGAGTCAGGAAGACCTACCATATGATTTGCAAGGGATAAACCTCACTGGTAATCCAATGTGTAGGTAAAACTGAGAAAAAAAAACAAACGGACAGCCTTGAATATCTGCCAGATTAATTCACGATCTGTCTTTTTCCTGCAGGCAGCTGAACAGAGCAGTAAGGAGCCGTCTGCCAGGCGGACCTCAGACTGCCAACTTATGGAATGTCTTGGCACCAATGAACAGAAATCTGTTAATGTTAAAAAAAAAAACAAAACATAAGAATCTTAAATCTGCATGCCAACAACTTGATCACAGGACTAAATATGACAAATCGGAAATCTTGCAGGGAAACAACAGTACATGAGCAAGACAAATAAAATCAATACATAGCACATAAAAATGTGTGCTTGACTGAATCAAATCACACTTAAGGGGCTTTCACAATTCACTTAAAATGGCCCTCAGTCTCTTTAGGGGCATTCGCAATTTTATTTTAGAAGTGAAAGAACAAATTTATTTGACGTTATTTGCTTGCTTGTCTGACCGAAAGGCACTCATGTTGTGATGTAAAATCTGTGCCACCGCAGCCAGGCCGCCATCCCAGCGACGGTTCACATGTCCACCCCGCCACAGATGGCTTTTGTTTTCAGTACAACCTTCCCCCCCCCGCACCCCTCCCCAAAACCTCACTCTCCCGTGGTGGGGTCATCCATCTCAGGGGTTCGGACAGGGGCACGGAGCTGGAGAAGAGTTAGCCTTGCACATTGGTCATTCTGGTCTGCAATAAGCCCTGTGAAAGCAGCGTGCTTCACTTAGCGGCACGCTTGTCCACCTTTCGGAAAGGTAGGGCCACAACTATGGACACCGCATCACAAAGGCCTCGTCACCATGGCCACCATCCCAGCGACGATTCACACACCCCAGCGGCAACTCAGACATGAACTCTACAGAGAAGAGACACGTTAGAAATATTTCATGCTGCCCAAAAACAAAACCCTCTGAGTATCTGACCAATGTCCAGCATCTTTGCTGTGCCGCTCTCGGAAGGCAAGGACAGAGTGTCTACATCTGTCCCTGGGGATCTGTCCATCTGCGTTTCAGAAGACTATTTCAAAGCAGAGGAAAGAGTACAAAGCCGTTTCATCTATCCACCTTTTTTTTTTTTTTCAACAAAAGCTCCCAATATGTCGTCTACCAGGCCTCTCAAGAGGACATGCCCTTGAAGTTAAATGACCCCTAACCGCATGTTCAGGGGGGCAGGAGCCGGTGAAGGCTTAAAGAGTTGGGCCTGTAACGGAGGTTGCAGGTTTGATACTCATGTAGTAAGCTCCAAATACAGAATGCCCGAGACATGAGTGTATAAAGTATTAGTATGTTAGAACAAATACACATATAAAAAGTGCAAGCCACCCAGTGAAAGAAGCATGTACAACAGTAATGTAATGAGTTGGCCTGAGCTGGCTGTGTGCTGGGCTTCGTCCAACAGATTTCTGCAGTGTCTGTGTTACTTAAGGCCCAGGGGTTACCTGGCATGGTACTGGTATGGGCTCTCATCTTCAACGAGGCGAGAGGGCAAGGACCCCCAAAACAAACGCAGTCCCTGCATCACCACCTCTTGCCGTGGATAGGTAGCGATCGTGTGGAGGTGTGGAACGGGTGCACCAAACAGCGCTGTGACTTTTTTTTTTTTTTTTTTTCCCTACACTGCACTTTACCAAGATGAATGGGCTCCCTCACTTTACCACCAGGGAGATACAATATGTTCTTTGTGTTTATAAAAAAAAGCTGGAAGGGTGGGGGTTAGAGTAGCAGGATTTGGGGGCTGTGGGGGGTACGCTTTAAAGAACAGGAAACCGAGCGGGAGCACCTGACGCACATGATAAGCATCAAGACCTTTGCCACGTGCCATTAAACTGCAGCCAAAGCCCCTCCAGGGAGGGGGGGGAGGGACGCGGTCTGCAGGATAATCCCCCCGCACCAAGGGCGGGGGCTAAAAGGAGCTTTTGTTTCAGAGCTACTTTCACGGGGAGGTACAATCTCATCCGTACCCATTTTTTTTTTTTTTTTTTTTTTGCGCAATCCACTGTTACAACAGAATCTGTGTTTGGGGGTGGGGTGGGGGTGGCAATGTAATATTTTATTTTGATTCGATAATCACTGTGGCAGGATATGGCCGCAGAGTTGTTTTGAAAAAATATGCTGGGGGGGGGGGGGAAGTGATACTTTGTTTCGGCATTTACAAGATTGATCATGAACTTTAGATAGAAAAACACTCATGCGATCTTTCGGTTGATAACAAATCATTCCTGTGCGAATGTAATCTCCCAGCTACAGCTTCCTGAATGCCCTCAGTTTAAGGTGTTGGTTTAAATTATTAGGAAAGTAGTATGTGTTGTAGATTTTGAAGGCCTCAGATTCACACATGGCATTGTGGGATAGAAAAGGCACACAGAGCCCCTAATACACAAATAATTATGAAAGGTCATCCTGTTTTATGAGTCAAAGTGAGATTCACCCATAAATACACTCCTTTTTTGTCTATGAAGGGACAGTCAGATCGTACAGAGCTCAGAAAACTCACGATGACCAGTTGTAAAGAATGCCGCGTTGAGACTGAAATTCCAGAACCATAGATGTTAAATTCTAGAGAGGTCTTTCATTTATTTAAACCCAAAACTGAATTTTTGTGTCATGTATGCAGCAACAGAATGGGAAGTCATGTCACAAAAGAGCACAAAACAGCAACAAAATTAACTTTGGGTTCAATTAAAAATGTTTTTTTTTCTTTAACCATTTAATTCCGAGACAAGCATTTCATTTAAGAATCCCTACCTTAACATTTTTGGTTTCTCAATAGCTTTTGGTCACTGTTCATAACCAGACTTTCCAATGTCTTTCTATGGATGGTTCGGTCTCAGTGTGGTATGCAGTAGCCCCGTTTGCTAAACTGCGTATAACGGGTGACTCAGATGAGGACCCTCTCTCAGACTCACAGACTTCACTGTGTTCTTCACCATCTGCTTCATTTTAGCCCTATCTGCCCAGTGGCTACAGCCAATGCGCTGAGTCTTGAGTCCACAGGAAGGCCTCTGCACAAAATGGCCGCCTCCCGATGTGCGTCCCCACCTCTCAGATCCATCTCTCCACTGTCCTAACAACCTAACAACTGCAGCAATGGGGGGGTGGGGAGTGGGAGGTGGGGAGTGGTTTGGGGGGGCAAGCATGGCACAGCTGTGGTTTGACACGAGACACCAATTTACCTTAAAAACAGTGCAACTGCCCCCCTAGCGACCCCCCTCCCCCGCCACATCTACATGTATCATATGCTTGTGTTCGCATAGCCCAAATGTGTATAGCATGCAAATAGCTAACATGCAAACAAGGTTATATAGCTATATTACATGCAAATATAAATTTGCATGCTATGTGACATATGACAGGTACGTACATGTGATACCAAATGTCTGGTATCGCTTGAGCTGTGGCCACCGTTCTTCTTTCAGCGAGTTCTCAAGAGGGAGAATTTAAAACATAAACTGCTGTTTATTAAAAATATTGCTTTAAAAAAAAAATAACCTCGGCAGTCCGGCTCAGCTGCTTTATAAATGCTGTTTTGTGATCGTTGCGTTTCCTCACAGGGAGAGAAGGGTTAAACGTGTGTGGCTAGCAAAACAAGCACAGGGCTCGCATGATGGCCGAGCCTGTCTGGCTCTCTGTTTTACACGGCTCTGTAAATATTCGGCCAGTTGCCTTCTCTAACATTTGTCCTCAACAGCTGTGCCTCGCCCCATTCTTTCATCAGACTTGGTGTGGTGACTGAGGCCACAAGGATGGCAACTGGTCCCCCATTCACACCCTGTGAGAGGTGGGCTCGGCCCCCACCCCTGTGCTGGCAAGGGCGGCGGCCCGCTCTCTAGCCTTTTCTCTTATTTATTTTTAAATCTAACCATTCACACTCGTCCTGGTTCCTTTACAAGAAACAAAACTCCACTGCACTATTTCTTTCTGGCTAAATTTAATTAAACAAGAAAATATTTATTATATATTTATGGTTTTTTTAAAAATATCTTTTAATTATTTTGAATTAGGTTAACAAGAAAATCCACCTCCTTGTTAATGCCTGCTTAAGTATCACAGTTTAAGTGAATAATGGAATAAATGAAAATGGCTTTTCCGTTCAGTGAAAGTGAGAGCATGCGTGTGATCATTTCTTATTTCACTGGTCACTTGGGGTATGACACAGAGTTTGCCGAAGCTGGGAGAAACAGTCATGATTGAATGATTCACTCTTTCGATTCCCTCCCCCGTCCTTTCTCTCTACGCAGAATAGACCACCAGTTCGCTCAAAAAAAAAACAGCTCACAGGACAAAACCCAGAAAAAACAAACAGCTGACCGTGTGTGTACGCGTGTGTGTGTACGTGTTATTATGTGTTTTCACGTCTTGAAACTTAAGCTTAAATATAAAAAACGTGAAATTTGCAGACACGGTTTTCGACTAAAACGGGTATGATTTTGCATTTTTATTTCAGATATGAAACTGTAAATTTTCAATTGTTCTCTTTTGTATCATTTTATTTTTTGTTTTTGTAAAGTACCAAGCGGTCTCCATGTCAGCTGACTGCCACACATGCCAGAGACAAATGGCCTCGGGACGTCACCTCGTTTTTAAAGGCCTGGCCCAAGCCTGCTGGACGGATGGAGGAGACGGTCCCGAAACGCCAGGCCCAGCTGCTCGTTTCCATCTCCTGCCAACACAGTCAGGATGGCAGGGCCGCCCGTCACTGGAGTGTTTTTACTCAGCTCATGGCAAAAAAAAAAACTGAATGGGAAAACTCAGATGATAGCTCTTGTTTTGTGTTGTTAAGGTGAAGTTCCCTAGTTTCTTACAACCAATCTTTTCTTTTCTAAAACAATTAAAATATCTTATCAAATACATTTTTCGCAGCAACTTACTTATTTAAATCTTTTTTAAAACTTTTACTTTAAGCCCATGTGTTTTTTTTAGAGTGTAAATACGTAATCACCCCAATGTTTTACCAACGATGTCCTCCATGATGAGAGCGAGTGAAAGTGAGACTTTCTCACTGAGTTGAGCCAATGAGCCCCAGGAATCAGGCCTCTCTGCAGAACCGAAGCCCCCACTTACAGCCACAACTACAGGCAGCCGAGCCTGCCCATGTCCACACGTGGCCACCGCACAGTGCGCCATTAGGTGCTCATTAAAGGATGGGACGAGCCTGTTTTGAGTCTCTCGCTCTCCCAGGTGTTTCTGTTTTTTTTGGACAATCGTGCCGTGTGCACTTTTAAACTGCCTTCAACGACCGCAACCCCAGGTCGGGCGCGAAATGAAAGGGCTCTCTCCCGAAAATCAAAACACAGCGCTCAGAATCAGGCCCTCGTACTCTGCGCGGGGGAAATCGCAGCGAAACACAGACGCTCTCTCGCAGCTTCTGGCCGGCACTGTTTCCATTGGCAGAACCTTCTGACGCGCAAGGTGTTTCTGATTACTTGGTCCGTGCAAAAAAAAAAAAAAAAAAAAAACAACCCGAAGATAAACACAAGCACCCCCCTTACCCCTCCCTCCAGCCCCAGTCTCTCCTCCTCTCCCTCCCAGTGCTTGGCAGACGCGTGCATAACCCCAGCTAAACTACAAAACGACAACATGAAAAAAAGAAAAAAAAAAAAAAAACCCAAAAGCTGCCGGGAGTCAACAGTATCTTTGTTTTGGACATGGCGGAGTGGAATGAACGCGGGTCGGGTGCGCAAGGCACAGCGCCTATCAGCTGTCCGGGCTGCTATCTGTGCCGCTGTTGACATTCCGCGCCCGCCGCACACGGGCCGTAATCTCCACGCCAAGACCGCTGGGTCAGCTGATCGGCCCGATCGGAGACCGCCCCTCCCTAAGAAGCATTACATCAAATAAAGTCTGTTTTATGTTCTTACGGCATCCTGGACACAGCTGCGGGACGGAGAGAGAGAGCGAGAGAGGGAGGGAGAGAGAGAGAGAGAGAGAGAGGGAGGGAGGGAGGGAGGGAGAGGGAGAGGGAGAGAGAGGAAGCGTCTCTCGTCTCCCGTCTCCTTTCTTTCGGCTGCCTCCCTTCATCCCTTCCCTTTTGCATGGCACGGGGAGAAAAGAAAAGAAAAAAAAAACGTCACGGCGGGTTGGACGCCCGTAGCTTTTCATTAGCATGTTAAAAATGTAATAATTACGGCCCGTGCCACCAGTGTGTGTCATGTGTTGTTATTTACTGAGAGGTATTTGCCGCCCCCCACTCCCTAACCCACCCGCCCTCCCCCAGCAGTGTGGGATGAAAGACCAGCGTCGGGGGCCTTGGAGACGGCTCGTCTGCCGCGCTGGCTGGCTGCGGCGGCCCCCGGGAGAGGAGAGGCGGGCGGCGGTGGAATCCGCTGGCGTCAGCCAGGCCCAGAGCAGGCAGGCAGGCAGCTGGAGAGCCCGGCTTCATTAGCGGTACCTGACCCCCTGAGGGACGTACCGCATAATAACACCAACCCCCCCGAACCCAACCCCCCCCACTCCCCGCTTTGAGACGAGGCACACGGCCTCTATCCCCCCGGTGCACTTATACCTCATACAGAGAATGAAGATCACTGACGTCTGAACTGAAGATTTGCACCGAAAAGTTTTTGAGCATTCAGTGCAGGATCTGTCGGCGCTCAGCTGTAAATGTTATTTTTCTGCCCATACCTTCAGCTTCATTTAATCTCCTATACTCAATACCTCAAGTGACATACAAGTTTCATACATTTTTCAAAAAGGAAAAAAGTTAAAAATGGGTTGTGATGTCTCCATAACATTTCAGATGAAAGACTGCAAGTACAGAATACATTTTCAGAAAAGCGTCTTACTCAGGTGGACTATCCTAATGTGATGTTTTGCAGTCGAACGGCACTGCCTTATTCCCTGTTTTTCTTTTTTAACCCCGCCTTGCACGTGTGCACAGACAAAACAAGACGAAGATAAAAGCAGATAAAAGTGACTGTGATGTTTTGGCTCTATTGCTTTGGGGAGGCAAACGAGCCTCCAGCTTCACACTTTATCAACATCTTTCCAGCTTCAGAACAAGTCACCAAATCCCCAAACCCAAACGCTTCTGTTGCAACAGAAAAAAGGAGCGTTAGGAGGAAATCTGAACAGCATCCAGGCCCTGCGTGCCAGTGACCTTTTTTGCTGAATAAGATTTTATCTGTGATGCGGGTTGCTGATTGCGCTGTATGTTACGCCATGTTTCAGCTCCCTGGAATTCTCCGGAAAACAATAATCTCTTATAGCAGGTGTGTGGGGCAGGATCTCCCAGGGGGATGCAGCGTCTGCAGGTTTTTGTGGTTTCCGCCCAATCAGAGAACAATTTAGGCCTCGGAAAACAAGGTGTGCAGAGTCCGTGGCCGGCCGACGGCTTCAAGTGAGCCGTTAAATCCTGAAGCACAACAAAACCCAGCAGGGAATGTGCCTCTCAGAGAGTGGAGTCTGACTCCGTTATTACAGACACACGTCATAGAGAAGGCCTTAACGGCAGTACTGACATGCTATTTTACCATATTTACATGTTTATATGTGATTTATGTCTTCCAGAGAAATTTAAAGAAAACAGTTAATAAGAACACTGATAACATGCTATTTTACCACATTTTCATATCTATGTTTCATATATGTATTTTTGAGACACGTGCAGAAAAGGATATAATAGAGACTTTAATAATCATTAAAGCATTTTACCATGAAATACATTAATATTTTACATGGAGAGGTATGGAACTGCATACCATATACCTGCACACGCTGTTCGCCCTCAAAATGTGCCTCGCCCTTACCAGGAATGTAAAAGTGGTTAAAAACATGATTATGGTCCTCAGTACAGATCAGATGGATTCCTCGGGTTCGATTAAAGACACACAGCGAGGTTTGTGTGCTGTGTGGTGAGAACCGGGCCGAGAAACCTCGTCTCCCCGGCCGATTGGTTCACACGATCCACTCGCACACGCTCAGTTCGCACACTCTCTTTAGGGCCTAATCTCTTAATGAAGGCCTTACTGTGCAAACCCAGTTAACTGTCCCTCAGACCTAATTACGGTGAAATTGCATTATATTCATTCAATTTGAAGCTACTGTAAATTCTGTCAATACCAAGTTTTCTAACTGGAGGCCCCATGGGACAGCAAACACAGGTGTGGGACACTTGAAAGAGAGGTGCCTTCTCTAGTATTCCGAGAGGGAGCCCCTTTCCCCTGACGACCCCCCCACCCCCAGGGGATAAAATGGCGCTGAAGTACCTCCCCAGCTGGTCGTTCCGCTCAGCAAAGCCTCGCTGTCTGACATTGCGCTTTGGAGTCAAGATCTTGCAACACAGGCAGCTTTAAGACAGGCATAATTTTAACGGATCACAACTACAGCTAGGTCACTGCTGTGGCGTTTTCGTTTGCGGAGGATGGTTAGGGTGTGGTCTGGTCTGTGGGTTGCTGGTGTCCGCCCCCACCTCCCACCCACCTCCCACCCCCATGGCTGCCGTTCCTGTTCCACCTGTGCCCTGTGCCTGCCTTACACCCCAGTTAGGTTTGGCTTGGGTAGGGGGGTCAAATTCATCGCTCTGTGGGATGGGCTCCCCAGCTGTCCCCCAGTCAGCCGAACAGAAAATGAAGGGTGGTGGAGAGGGGGGTGCATGGGGTGGGGGGTGGGGGAGGTGAGGTATTTTTAGCGCTAATGTAAACAGGGTGGATAGGTGGGGCTAGTCCAATTCCTCTACCCACTCGCCCTGACAGGAAGCAGTCTTCAGGGAACACCATGATTTATTTTATTTTTTTTGGGGGGGTGGGGACGGGGTGGTTTTACACCCACTCAGGTACCCATTACTCAAACATCCCCCCCCCCCCAGCTCTGTTACTTATCAAATCATATATAGCTCCATATACTTTTAAAGATGTATTTTTTAAGCCAAATGCAGAGACAAGATGAGCAGTTCCCACATCTGCTCTCAATTAAAGCGGCTCTTTAAGAGCCCGGGACAACTGTTCTGCCCAGCGACAGAGTGAGCATTACAGGCTAACAGACAAGTGGCTAACACTTCAGTATGGGTTCTGCAAAAACCCACTTATAAACATTATTTAAATAAAATAGCGTATAATCGAATGGGCTTCCGCCTGTGCTATATTTAGTAGTCTGTACTTTGTGATTCTGGTTAACACAGCAATTCCATTGTACCGATAAATGTATATATACCAAGGGAATTACATGTACTTTGAAGGCCTATTCCATTCACCTTGTTTACAAAAATATACTCTTATCCTCCATCTTTTTAGGATAAGCTAAGGGTCTGTTGCAACGAGGCATTTTTCTCTGTAATTAATCCCAACAGAAACCTTCAAGCTAATAATTACAGAACAAGATGCAAAACTAAACGTACCTTCTAATTAGCGCTAGGCAAGGCCTGAGCTCCTGTCTGACTTGTAATATTTAGCGATTCTGAGCAACAGTTGGCTTGTCTTGTCTTTTTTTTTTTTTTTTTTTTTGCTTACGTACCAAAAGGAAGGCGACACACAGTCGTTGCACTCGTTCAAGTCGCACAGGCGACAGCTATAATCAGGGTTTTGAAACGGCCTGCAGGACCTGCCCATGTGCGGGGCTGTGGGGCCGTGGGGCTGGGTACTAGGGCTGAGGAGGACTGCTCTGCCGGGACGGTTTCCTCAGTCTGGTGACTAATGTGTGCCCTTTGTGTCTGCGTGCGTACGGCAGTAACTGCGGTATGTCTGCCTGCCCTCCTGTAGACGGGCCACGCCCCAGAGCTGCCCCCCAACACCCTCCCTCCCCCCCCAGCTGTCTGGTGACAGTAGCCTCTCTGCCGCCAGGTTTATTTTCAAAATATTACACTGCACACTTTAATGATCTCAGAGAGACTGTACCACACAGATTTATCAATACAAATAATTATTCTTAAAAAAAAAAAAAAAAAAACAAGAGAAACTCTCATTTATTTGGCCCTGACGTTAACAGCAAGCGAATGAAAACACATAGCACAACAGGGAGCGTGACGGAATATTCGCAAACAAACAGCGCAGGGAGGAACATGGAAATAATTTTTTTTTTTTTTTTTTTCGAGAAAAGTTGTAATCCAAGCAAAACATGAACCAGCTTGCTTGGCGCGTTGCTCTTAAGACTGCGACTATCGCACGCTGGTCTATTTGGCTTGCTGGCCTTTTGACTGTGACTTTGCTAAACCTGCTTACGTGCCTTTTATGTGCTATCAGCGGCCTGATTTTCTTCAGTGAGTATCCAGCTGTATAAATGGCTTGTGTGTAATAAGTAAAACTGAAAGTTGCTCTGGATGAGAGAGTCAGCTAAGTGCCCGACTATAAATGGCAAATGTAAAAATGTGGGGTATTCATTTCCATATAATTTGGAGTCGGGATATTTAACTCCCGAGAGCCGCAGCGCCTGCAGGTATTTTCCCAAGCCTCGCACCACACCACCTGATTTCACCAATAAGCTCACACCTGGACCAGGCAGGTGCTCAGGTGGGATCAGGTGCTTCACTGTGTGACTGCGAGCGCACACCTGCAGACGCTGCAGCCCACAGGACCAGGATGTGAGCATCCGCGGTCGAAAGATTATCAGCGCCTCTAGACAGAGTCTCTGGCTCAGCTACGTGACCTGGCACAGCCGTTCCAAGCATCGGCGAACTCCCCGTGTTAAAAAAATATCTCTTCCTGATATCTGTTCAGAATTCACCTTTTAAGAGATTTCCAGCTGCCCTTTCTGTTTCTGCTGACAGAACCCAACCCAAAAATAGCAGGGTGAAAACTTTTTTTTAAAAAAGGAGAAGGAAAGGAAAAAAAGATTAATCTGGCCTTATCAGGAGTAGTTCATAGCAGCCCATAAATATGAGTGAATGAGACGGCGTTACTATGGCAGTCTGGAGCCCTTGAGAGTGAGGCGGCCTGACTCCTGTGCTTTCGGGTTTGTCCGTCTGTCCCAGCGGCCTCCAGACAGCGTGACTGCAGGACGGGGAGGCCGGGCCAGACTTCAGAGCCCACGGGACACTCAATAAAGGACTCTCAGCGGTCTTTCTGGTCATCAGATCTTTAAGTACACGCATACATGCTCAAGTCCTACGAATGCAGCTACTTTAAATCTGTAATTTTACTGTTAAAGAGAAGGAACAGAGACAAAACAAAAACATGCAATCTATCTATTTACTGTAAGAAAAAAGAAAAACAAGGCATGATGTGACATTACTCCCGTGTGACAGAAATGCCGGTAGTTTGCATATTTGAGAGCCTCAGCCTGGAAGCCGTCCTTTGAAAGCAGAAACGCCTTCTTTAAAGCCGAGCTGAGAGACTCCCCTCCCGGGCTGGAAAAGGATTAGAGAACCCTCTCACAAACTTCAAAGTTTTTGAAAAACTCGATGCGCAGATAAGAAGTCAACATATATTTAGCTTTGGCTCAGCCCGGCCCTTAATCCTGCAGTAAATATTAAATATACGCTCAGCGTGCGTGTTGGGTTGAGGGCGATGGTGCGTCGGTTAGCGGAGCACCCCCACATGGGGGAGTGGAGGGGTGTGGGGGGAACCCCCTGCAGGCAGCTGGCAGATAGATCAAGGTATCTCACAGCATTCAGCGCACACGCAGACAGGTGGTCTTTCAATCGCGATCCAGCCGTGGGGAAGCTGAAACCCCTCTGTTTCTCTACCCATCTGGGTCCTGCTGGCAGACAGGCCTAACAAGAGAGAGGCTGTTTCCACCCATTTTGCGCTACTCTTAAAAAACCGTGTTTAAAAAAAAAAAAAAAAAAAAAAAGACCGATTTTTGCAGCTGAGCTCAGAAACAGAAACTGACCGAGGGGATAGACGTTTGAGAAACTCTTGGGAGGGAGAATAAACGAAGAACAATTTTACAGTTCGAAGGGTAGCCTTGCATTTCGACACAGCTCAGGGTTTATCCTATGGAGGCTTTGGAGGCTTTGTGTGTGTGTGTGTGTGTGTGTGTGTGTGTGTGTGTGTGTGTGTGTGTGTGTGTGTGTGTGTGTGTGTGAGAGAGTGTGAGTGTGAGTGTGTGTGTGTGTGTGTGTGTGTGTGTGTGTGTGTGTGTGTGTGTGTGTGTGTGTGTGTGTGTGTGTGTGTGTGTGTGTATGTGTACTTGCCAGAAGGTAAACGTGCAAAAAAAAATGGGTCAAACAGGGTGAAAATAGGGGTGTTTTAGGATGTTAGATCAACACTGGGTCAGTTTGAATGCTGATTCTCTTGAACCCCAATTTAGCGTGACATTTTTTTGTGATGACATTTCATACTGTATATACTACAGTTCATTACAGTCACTGTGTCAGAACTGAGTGTTCCTTGTGAGAGGTGAATCATGGTGAAGATCTCATTATAACAGTGATTAATTCTCACACCGTCAAACACCTAACTGCAAATATAGCCGGCGAGCGCTTTCACATTCTCCTCAGGCTGGTGAGGAATGGGGAGGTGGGGGGGGTGGAGGGGGGGTAACTAACAGCAGTCAATGCACCGCTCATATTTCACACTCACATAAAGAGCATTTATGTAAGGGGTGAATTAAATAAATAGCGCAGGGCAGAAATTGAGCCCTTGAAGCGTTATTTGCTCAGGGTGTGTGTGTGTGTGTGTGTGTGTGTGTGTGTGTGTGTGTGTGTGTGTGTGTGTGTGTGAGTGGCAGGCAGGCAGGCCGGAGGAGCTGCAGAAACACACTGCTCTCGGTTGTATGTGTTTTGGAGAGGGCTTCACAGGCGAGGCTGGTATTCTATACGCGGGAGGGGAGAGACCCGTTCGTTCTCACAGCTGTGCAAATCTTCCAGGATACAGGAGGGATGGGGGGGCTCTGCGGCCACCTCTGAACCACAGGGCCACAGCCATGGGCCCTGGGCCCTGTCCAAAACCAGCACCACCCCCCCCTCCACACCCCACGCCACCCCCCCACCCAACCACCACACCTCAGTGGCACGTGCCTCTGTCACACTCTGCAGGATGGCGCTGTGGCATGTGGTGTGTGTGTGTGTGTGTGTGTGGGGGGGTTTGGGTTTAAAACTCGAACCCTGGACCCTGGAAGGCGGCCCTCTGCTGCCCCTAATCAAAGCCTTCAGTCAGCGTGAACCCCCCACCCCTGCACAGGAACTTTCTCATTGTTTCCCCCCTCGTTAACGGTCAGGGAATGGAGGTTTTGGGTTCAAACGTTCAAGTGAAGTAATTGAGAGTTCAGCAGGAATGAGAAACACAGGACAGCAGCAGGCCTCTCTCTCGCTCTCGCTCTCTCTGGGCGCCGCCGGCGCTGAAACCCTCTGTTGTCCTCTCGCCCTCGCAGTGCCACGCAAGACAGCGATCAGCTGGGAGACACGCAGTGCCGTCCCCTGCCCGACTGCCACAGCGGGAATGAATGCCGGCTCACATCCGCGCCAAGCACAGAGGCGTCAAACGCACCACGATGCCAGCGTGCGAATGAAAGACTGAAACCAAATAAAACATACATGTTTTTTCTTCAGTCACAGACTGTAAGGAAGATATCATGGCCTGGTTTTAATCAGCCCTTGACTCACAACAGAAGTGAGAAGTTTTTCCTCACAAACAGTTTTTTATTGAAAGAATATGCTGGTGTTTAAGGAACTAGCAAAACTATGTTTGCAAAGAAAGAATAAACACTTTTTTCCTTTTAATCTGTGAGCGAGGCCCATGTCTCACTGCTGAAGATAAACCAGAGCGCTGCCACCTTTCCCACCCTCAGCCTACATTTGTGTCTGAAAAATGGAGCAGAACCTGCTCTTTACTCTGCTGTGGATGAAAGAAATCCAGTCACTTAAGCCTCAAGTTTTGATTTTAAAGTTGGTTCAGTATTTGTTCAATCACAATCACAAGCTCATAATATCGACAAAAATTTCATTTAAATCAGTCGATTATTTACACCGTCATTAAGTAATAAGTAATACAGCATACGTCTGACTTGCCAAGCTATAAAAATACTTCAGGACTTATTGGCTATTTCTGTAACTGCATCAATAATTATCAACTGCCAAACTATATTGACTGTTTGTGCCAGTTCTGCAAGTGTGGGAGGGAGACATATAAAAGAATATAAAAGTGTTTTAAAAGATGAATGTCTTTGTCTGCAGTGACAGTAAAATTATTTAGAAATAAATAAAGAAGCATCACAAGGTGTTAACAAACGGTGAGCATTTCTGTCTCCGCCTTTAGCGGACAAAGGACTCGGAGAGAGCTCGGCCATCCAACCAAAATATTGTTCTTCAATCACTCAGCAAACCATGAGATGGTTCTGCGCAAAACTTTGCCTCTAATCACATGATTTCCCCATTTTTTCTTCTTTTACAAACGTCTGGATCGGCTGAATAAACTTTTCCCACATTTGACTGGGATGGGAACCATGCATTATTTTCCTGGGTGACTCTGTTGCTGCTTTTTAAAACACATTTTTAACCCCACACTCTCCTCCTTCACTTTGCTTTTCATTTGAAAATGCCTGAAGGATTTCCATTCCTGTCCCAATGCAATACATTATAGGCATGTAGCAGACGCTCTTATCCAGAGCAACTTACAACACAAAGTGCATTTCTTTCAGGACAAGGGTGTTAAAAAGTGCTAGAAGGGGTAAAAGTCTCAAGTGCCAGAAGGGTTAGCATGGACTAAACCCTATGGATGACCTGTTGAAGAAATGTATGTTCATGTTCATATTAAGTTCTCTCTTCAGGGCAGCTGACTGTACTTACAATAAAGGACTGGCTTGGGTTGGTTTAGGTTGGGTTGGTTACTTGGTTGCCTTGATCAGTTGCATTGTTGGTTGTATGGTCGGTTGTTTGGCTAGTTGCTGGTTGCATGGTTGGTTGCTCGCTTGGTTGATTTATTGAATACTTCAATAAATGCTAACTGCTGGTTAAACGGTGATAGCCAAACAAGATATTTTTTTTCTTCACAAACACAAGCAAGTTCTCTATATAGGCAAATTAAAGGGAGCCAAACCATGTCAGTGAACAGGAAACTTTACACTTGCACTTAAGTGTATGTCAAAGTTAAGGACAAATTTTGAGAGAATCCAGGCCAAACGCAGGGAGAAGTACCAGCTTTGCAAGGACCGATTTTGTCACTGTTCCACAGCTGTGTTCTGCCAGTGTGTATAGTGAATGAGGCAGAATAGATGAAAATGGAGAGAGAGAGAGAGAGAGGGAGGGAGAGAGAGCTAAAGGCTGCACAGTTCTCTCTAGTACGACCCCCACGCTCACCTCCCCCTCCCCTCTGCAGAGCTGCTTTTTCACTCTCTCTCCTACAGGCCATAACAACGGCCCTCTTATTGCAAACCATTCATCTGGTTTATGCCACACTGAGACATAAATCACAGCCTCCAATAACCCTGCATTCTTCTGCCCGGTCCGAGAGCGAGAGATGAGGCAACGGCAGGATGAGGGAAGCCTTTGTCTCAGCGTACTGCGGGTCGATCCGAGGCACGGCTCCTCTCCACCGATTCTGACCCCACAGGCCGGGGGAAGGGGGGCAAACGCACAGGAGACATTAAACAAAGACCGGGGGGGTGGAGGGGGCATATATAACGAACATAACATCTGAAAACACATTAAAAAAAAAAAACCTCACAAAATGGCTCCCATATAAACCAGGGAATTGAAAAGACAGATTGGCAGGTATGGAGCTATGACTGTTCTACTGTGATATTGCAGGTAATGAACTTTAGGAGAGGAAAGAAAGAGACCCCCCGTCCGGCTCCAAGCTATCTTGTTAGTTTCACAAAGCTACTGACCGCCACCAAATCAAATCAAAACAGAATTAACTCTTATTCAGGGCAGATTCTCTTAATTCAGGGCAAAATGAAAGTAATGCCGTGATGTAAAAACTCTGTTGTGATTGAACTGCGTAGGCCCTGAAAGAGATGGAGTGTGTTTGATTAAATCCCACCTGCTGGACATTGGCTCTGGAGTCTGAATGAGCTGATGGTTGTTTAACTGAAGGCCCAGAGGCTGTAATCCTGTTATTGGGGTGACACACTGTGGAGATGACCGTGAGCCCCGTTACGGGTCTGATCACGCAGTCAGCACCACTGGTGTGTGACACAGAGCAGGTGTCACAGTGCGGAGATGACCGTGGGCCCGGTTACGGGTCTGACCATGCAGACAGCACCACTGGTGTGTGACACAGAGCAGGTGTCACAGTGCGGAGACAGGGTTTGAGAGCCTGGCTGGGCGTGTGCTCTGCTCTGTGCTGTCAGCCCCAATGCAGCTTTGGGTATTCCACCTCACAGCCCCCCCCAGCTCTGGCTCGGGGCTGGGGTTGGGGGGGCATCCTGCCATGAGCATGGAACCTGGCAACACATGAAAATACCTTCAGCAAGAGAGCCAGACTCAACCACAACGACACACTCAGCCCCGAGACTGCAGCCGTCTCCCTCTCTCTCCTGCTCTCCACGTTTCACTTATTTAACGTGTGCTTATTTTCTCTGAGACCAACTGCACAGACCATAATGAAACGTGGGCCCACCCTGCTAAGCGACTGAATTACCCAATTTTCAGCAAGGCGATTATCACTCTCTCTCTCTCTCTCTTTAGAAATCCTGTCACTGAGGTAGTACATTTTCAGTCCTGTAACAGCCTTTCCACAATCGAATTTCAGTTTTTTTCTTCTCATCTCTTGGTTTGGAATGGGAAGACTCATTTTTGGTCCGGTTGGTCCAGTTCATCACCGTGACATCGTCTGTCAGTATGGGGCAGTGCAGATTAAATCTGTTGTCTTCCTCCATCATGGCACACGACCGCGCCAAACGAAACCTTCTTTCTCTGAGAGAACAAACTGGCCTGCTGGGGCACAAACCCTACATATACCTTACGTATATTTCTGTGACATAAACCACAGATCCGAGGATGAACGCTTTGAATTTTCAGAGTTAAAAGCCATGAACAGCACAGTTGTATTTGTTCCAAAGGTCATTCCCGCGCCGTGTTTTGTGATCACGCTCTCTTCCTCTTCTCCCCGGAGCTCAGCACAGGCGGTGCAGCTGGCTCTTCCCCCGGCCCGTGAGGAGGCCAAAGCCGTTCCAAAGATTTCCCTTCCATTTTTCACGCTTTCGTTCCTCATTACAGCCACAAAGGCGACCCAGAAGCCCGAGCGGAGCCTCGCACCCCGGCGTTTCGCAAGAGTAAACCGCCATAATAACCGGTTTGGGCACAAAAAAAACATCGGAGGGGGGCTCTGCTTAGCGTGTAATGAGTCCTGGGGCTCGGAGTTTGTAATTGGCCGTAATTAAAAGGATCTCGGCGCATCTTCCCCACCTCAGCTGTTCCGTACCAGGGCCGGTTTTAAAGCACCTACCACCTCCCGTCTGTAATTAGAAAGTCGTCAGTCTGGTGTCTATGGATCCCGTTGCTTACCCATCTGCTGCATTGACTTTTCTCTTTTCATTACTGTTCGTCCCACATTGTTTTTTCATGCCCAGTTTTAAAGCGCTGTGCTTGTCTGAGTCACCGTGGTGCCACCCCGTCCCATTCCATTAGCCCCAGGGCTGAGGTGTGAAACCCCTGAGCCAGTGACCATATCCTGTACCTCAGGCCCTCGGTACTGCAGCGTAGCTCGAGGGGTCCTGTCACATTTCACATTACGTTACATAACAGGCATTTAGCCAGCTTATCACAATGTGACAGCAAGCTCACAGATTGGGGCAAGACACTCTGTGTGTGTGTGTGTGTGTGTGTGTGTGTGTGTGTGTGTGTGTGTGGAGGGAGGTATTAGCCTCAGAGACCCCCATGTGTGAACACACAGGAACTGGCTGGGACCCTGTTAATTGACTTGTCAAGGCAATTCATTAATTAAGTAACAAACAGATTAATGCAAACCAGCATACAGAGTGGCAGCCCCTGAACGAAATCCATGACTTAGTAATATGAAAATACAAATATGTAAAAAGAAAATAATTTTTCCCACAATCCAGTGAATTATTTTCCCTGCCGTTTGATGATAAATTTTAACAGAAAATAATGTTTTTTTTTTTTTAAAGCCATTGACCTATCCACTTCAAGTCAAAGGGCTGGTGAATGCTGAAAGAGCCATTTTAGATTGGCGCCGCCCCCCCTTGATAAAGCTGGCATTCGAGTGGGCACATGCCCCGCTAAGGCTATGGTAGACAGAAGAGAGATAAATAAAAATAAAAAAGCAAAATAAAGTTGACAGCTAAACGGCACAGCACAGAATAGTTTTTTTACAATTTGTTAAATTGTCCAGGTAATGTATTCTAAATCATGGTAGAAACTAATCTGAAGTCAGTTGCTTTCGTCAGTTTTCACTGTTTACTGATTGAGATGAGAAAAAATCTGACAGAGAGAGAGAAACACTCTTACAAAATTATATTACGCCCAGCATGTTTTTCTCGGGAAATAAACATCAAGTTCAGTTACACCATGAGTAGAGATTGAAAAAGTTCAGAAGTGTTACCCTTGATGGCACGTACTGTCTACCATTGCGACAAAATTTTTCTACTGGCCTTAACAGACTTTTTCATGACACTCTCATTGAAGGTATATCTGATAAGTCAACCTTGATATCCAATGCGCTATCTTCCCTTTACCGCCGCCCATGTGAACGCAGCACGGCAGGGTTAAATACGGACACACACAGTCCCTGTTTCCCACATGCTCAGAGCAGATAATATCCTCAGAAAGTAGTCCCTTAATCGTGCAATTCACTCCTTCCGGCATCATGTCACTCAAAAGCAGAGACACAGCAATACAGCAATCTTTCTGTGCCTCTAGATATTACAAATTAATATTTTATGACTCTGGCTCAGGATCTGGCTCGATCCCTTTAAGCCTTTAATGTATTATTTAACTGACGTCCATCTGACAAATGAAAGGAAAACGCTCTGAGCCACATATGCTTATATGTATAAAAAGGGGGATATATTCAATAAAACCTAAATCAAAGTCTGTATGCAATTTAATTGAATCAGAAATTACATTACAGCATCATTTTCTTTGAGTATGCCATACTTTATTGGAGACGTTTCCTCTGCAACATGCTCTTTTAATTTTAAAATATAATACCGTTTACCCTTAAATAATTTAAAGTCAGGTTTGATCAAATTGCACATGCCCTTAAAAAGTCTAAAAGAAGACTTAAAAAGACTTAAAGAAAGTAAAATCACTTTGGATTGAACTGTAAATACCCCTGGAGGGGCCGAGGGTATTTCTTGGTTGAGCCTAGCCCAGAACTATTGCAAGACCCCTTTAAACCCATTTGAATTAGGATAAAACACAACGTACTCTCCGTCACTTCACAAACAGACCCATGCATCGCCGCCCCTCCCTCCCACATTACTAATCAGCCCCCCCCATGTCAGTCAGCACCTGCCAAACCCCCGGCTGCTCCTCCATTGTTACCTGCACGCCAGTCGCAGTAACGCGAGCTGAAGCAGCTGCTTGCCTCAGTAGGAGCGGGCCACAGGATGTGGAGATGGCCTCAGACCCGGGCCTGGGTCCGGTCACACCCTTCCCCACCGGGGACACCCAAACCAGGGATGGGACCCCGCCAGCCTTTAACAAGCGGAGGCCATTTCAAAAAAAAATGTCTTCACGACCCCTCATGTGCGCGATTGGTCCCGTGGTGGATTAGCAGTGTGCTGTGCTTCACAGTGGTGCAGGCGCTGTTAAATGTCTCCAGGATTCCCACACAGAATAAATTCAAGGACATTTCAATTACTTATAGGGGCCAGT